>JAQIWX010000042.1:0-35617 GCA_034696785.1 Lepidocyrtus cyaneus | reverse complement strand
AAAGTCATTTAAAATCCAATTTTTAACTTACGCTTTCCATAATACCGACCGGGATCATAGATCCCGTGGATCTTGGCGTTGTACTCTGGAGGAAGCTCTCCCCAACCCATTACAATTCCTCCAATTAAACTATTTAATTAACCACTTTCAAAATTTACAAACCCTTTTCCAGAGCTCAAACAAGAAGTTTACCGAATGAATATGAAAAGTGAAGAATATGAGGATGGCCGACTCCGACTCCTTCTAAATAGGCAACAGAATAGGCAGCAAACCCAACTGTGTTTTCATCCATCATTATCATCACATCTTCTCCGCCAGCCAGCTAAGAGTTCATCAAGAATTCTCATCCTTTGTCAATAGCTCATTTGATAAAAAATCTGAGAGGTTAGATGGCAATGTTGTTACATGGATATGTATCGCACTAGCTTTTTTATAAATGGAAGTCATCAAGAATCGATAGTTTAGCAAAAAGGCAGCAACTTCCAAAAGGCTCTTTCTTTTCGCCACGCCGTGTCAATCCCGACAGATCTAAATTTTCGCATCTTCCTCCGGTAAAAAAATACGTTTTTTAAAAACCTTTTTTAATTTCAGTGACTTATCAACAGATTCGAATTCCAACTTGCGTAGTAAAACAGGTGGAGACTTCGATAAGCACCCAATTTTTTACTGTGGATTCATGGCCAATAGTGGATTTGTTGAATTGGTGAATTCCTTTGCATTCACTATCGACACTTTGAAGTACGCAGCTGCTGAGCAGAGATACCGTGAATTTTTAAGTAAGTCTGTGAACAAATTGAAATTATTATAATTTCATTTTAAAAGCTGTTAAGAATAGACAGTGTTGTGAACCTTGACTGAAATCAAACTCAGTTACCTTTAACCAAACTGTCCCCTTCCTTATTTTACGAATCTTCTTATCGTTTTTGTGTAATTGTCCAGATTGTCGTCCTTCATCCTTCATTTCCTCATTCATGTCCTTGTCCTGTCCTACATTTTAACCAGTTTTGCTTGATTCGATTGTTTGATTTTATAAATTTGGTTTGATTGAGGTCATTTTTTTACAATTACACTAATACGCATATGATTTTGCGCTTTATGTTGTGACAAAACTAACGACATGCGGGTGGCTGATTTAGGGACGATAAATATATCTTTATTTAACATTTAGATATTTTATTTTTTAATAACCATCGATCAGGATCGTAATATTGATTTGATTAATGGTTGAGTGAATGGTCAATGCAATGGTGGTAGTTGGAAAATGCGCAATAATTCATAATTATGATAGGGAAATTCAGAGGCAATTTAGTAAAAATGATAATTAACTCGGGTCAGGTCAGGTCAAAATAATGGTGTTCCGGTTTGATTGGTCTTGCTTAATGGGAATTGAAAGGGAAGCAATAAACGGGATTTGATTACTACTTGAGTCTAAAATTTTCCCGAGGTAAATGTTAAATGCACGTGACAAGTAAATGAGCGATCGTGAGGAGTCAGGAGTCCTGCTGGCGCATGAAAGTGCTTTTAGAAACTGCAGCTTTTTCGTCAACTAATAGGTGATAGGAGTTTTTTTCTTCAAAAATTGAATTTAATCACATTCAACTTTTGGAATGAAATATGTCAAGGAATGTTGGGGAATATTGGGGATTCATACGAAAGAATGCTAAATCAAGCTTTGACTGCCTTTATTCATTTAAGATTTAACGGGTCCATTTGTCTTTGTGATTTATTCATCTTTCATCTTTGTGTTGTCTTTAAACTGATCAATCAATTTGCTTATTAATATTTACTAACGAAGATGCGTTTTCTCTCGCATGCAATAATGTCGCGATTTATTTTTGTTCGTTTTTTTGTATGTATGACGTGACCTTATTATGGTGTTAATTACTTACTTTTGACAATCTTGATTTTATTTTTCACTGTGTTAACTTCTTAACTAACTTACGATTCTCAAGTTCAATGATTTTAAATGATCTTAAACTCCAGAGTAGAATATGAATTTAGAATCGATTTGTCTTAAGATTTGTATCATTTGGAAAATTAATTATCGTTTTAATTTCTTCCCAGTTTGATGATTCATTTTCAAAATATGTCTTTTCAATAATATTAACAATAATAATCATTAATAAAGGGATTCTTTATGTATCTACACGTATACTCCTTTCTATATTGCTTTCTGGTGATATGCAGGCAGTGGGGGTGGTGCACGGTTGCAATCATGTCAAGCTAAAAGTCATGGGTCGGAAAGAGCCGACCCAGGTGCTAAAAAGGGCGCTTCTTCTGACCCTCATGTCGCTACTTCAACTGCTTCTCCTGCTAGTGGACTGAAAGCTTTGTCACAACAAATTGAGCAAGCTCGACTTCAAATCCAGTCCAGTTTAAAGAATACTCCTACGTCAATAATCTCAGGTGGAGTAGCTCCTTCCGACGACGCCGCAATGAGGGAAGAAAATATCTTACTTAAAAAGCAACTGGAAGATCTCCAGAACCAAGTCAGACAACTCACCGGTAAGTTATATTTTATAGAAAACGATGAGAGATTTATTTAAGCTGTAATAAAAGTTTTGTTTACTTTAGCGATTAATTTTAAATTGCAAATTAATGATTCAATTAGACCGAGTTACCCGCCTTGAATCTACTGTGAAGGTTGGAGGTGCTCCAGCACCCGCACAGAAAGGAGCTGGGGACGCCGCCAAGAAGGAGAAGGATGATGATGACGATGTAGATCTTTTCGGATCTGATGGCGAGGAAGATGATGAGGCAGCAAAGGTTCGAGAACAGCGGTTGGCCGAGTATGCCGCCAAGAAGTCCAAGAAACCAACCCTTATCGCCAAATCTAATGTCATCCTTGATGTTAAGCCGTGGGATGGTAAGCGGTTTTTAATTGCAGTTTTTGCTACTTTTGACATTTATACTAACCGTGCTAACACTTTGATTCTGTGTCAATCATTTTGTAAAAATGAAATCGTTTGCATTTATGTTTTACGCAGATGAAACCGATATGAAAGCGCTTGAGGAATGCGTTCGTGCTATCTCAATGGATGGTCTTCTTTGGGGAGCTAGCAAGTTGGTACCTCTCGCTTATGGAATTAAGAAGTTGCAGATTTGTAGCGTTGTTGAAGACGACAAGGTGAATACTACACTATTAAAATAAACAACAGTTGATTATTGGTTGTACTTTACAATAGAAAATAGATTTACGATAGATTCGTCGAATAATAGTGAGTCAATGTTTTATAGATAAAAAGCTTGCGTTAACTTTTATTATTGTTATGCTTCATCAGGTTTCCATCGAGGAGCTCACTGAAAAGATCGAAGCAAATGAGGATTTCGTCCAGAGCGTTGATATTGCTGCTTTCAACAAAATCTAAGTGGACACTGGGCCAGTGTAAAATCAGAATGAGATGAACAAAGCCTGATTTCAAATTCCAAAAGTTTAAGTATATTTGTACTGGTAACATAATTCGTGATGTTTTCGATGTTGTTATAATCATTGATTTGATCGTTTGTCAAGTTCTTGTCGTCTTAAATTAAAAAATTAAACTTTGAATACAATGGAGTCCTGCGTTTTGTCATAAAATCATTTTCTTACAATTTATGTCATTCGAATTCTTAGCATTTTTCTCGCATATATAGTGTAAACAAAGTTTATTCCAGTAAACATAAATGTCAAGTATGCCATATGAAGTTTAGTGACAGATGAGGCAATAGAGACAAGAATATGAAGACTTATTTTCTTTTTCGCCACATTGAGCCAAAAGTTACTAAAAAAATTTATTTCACAATGGAATGAGTGTATTTCGTATGTTCCTCTTAATTATACTTGGATAACTTGGAATGGATATTTCTAGGAATTTCATTCACAATCAAGGCAGACTCAAAAGCAACGAATAGAGAGAAACAAAGAGCATTATTGCATTGTAGGTAGATAGTAGATAGATCCCAAAGATTCAAATAAGCTTGAATTGAGCAACCATCTACACACAAACTTGTCTGTTATGCCAACAAGTTCAGCACTTATAAACAGAGCACTGATGAAAATCTAGATATTGAATTTCGCCCTAACATTTCTACTGATCTATTGACATGTACAACTAACCACCGTAGTTCTATTTTTAGCAGTCCTTCCCATTACATACTACCTGGCTCACCTGCTATCAATTGTTTTGTAACCGGACTATCTTACTCCAAGAATTAGAATTAGCCTCCCATTTGCTCACACTCTAGTTGAAAAATGAATCCTCAGGTCGGATACTATCAAGGGAGCAACATGCAGAATTCTGAAGGCTGTGGCTGTCCTGACACTAGTTTTCCTGTAAGATATTTTATTGCTATTTATCATACGAATATGTAATGGTTCGTTTGTTAATGAGACTTTCAAATTGGCAAATTGTCGTGTGTCAAAATAGATTTCATTTATAGAATTCATTTTATTCCAGCCTCCTGGAACGAGGTACGCGTCTCCGCAGAATGGATGTGGATACAGAAGTCGCACTGCTCGGCAATATGGCAGGTGCCCTAAAAACTGTGATCCGCTGGCTCAGCAAACTCCGTGTAAAATGCCACCCCCTACACTTCCCAACAAAGTTCAACTAAACCAGTCATCGCCAAATTACTGCACCCCCCAAGCAGTCAAGATTAACATTTCAGCAGATCAAGTGCTAAATGCAAAGAAAACTCCGGTTTTCCCAGATCGAATTGAGCCCTGCGACCAAGGAAATATGAAGTACATTCAACTAAACTGGAAGGATTTAATAGGAGGGATGGATGTAAGTGCTACGTTACAGTTGACAACCCAAACCATTCACATTAAAACGATGCAATATCATTGGAATTTTATAACGTAATGTTTTTTTTTCTATTCTATTCTATTTTTCTGTAGAATCTTCGTGTGACTATGGCCCCTTCATGTGACCCAAATACGCCAAATCAAGAGCTTCATGTCTCATTCGGAGGTCAAAGGACTGACCCACCCATAGCCCGAGAAAACCCACTCAAAGTCTTCTCCACATTTCCTGCTCAAACCGCCGGACGAATGCCGCTCGGAGAAGGAAACGCCTATGCTGGATATATGAGGGTTTGCGAACCGACGAACATGCGCATGCCCCCTTGTCCCCCTGGTGGTTGTAATCCGTATGCTGGAGGCAGTTATTGGCAGCCTGTTAAAGCCAAAGGCTTTTGTCGCCGCTAACAATGGAAGTTGTGGATGGAGAGCAGGAACTATTACAGAAGCAAGCAAATTCACTACTTTTTTTTTAAAATGAACAAGTGTCAAAAAATATAATACCCATTCTACATATTTTTTTTTGCTTCCTCCACATTTCATAATATTTTTGTCTATATGGTGGCTGTGTAAAAACTGTGCATCATTTTTGAAGTAATTAAATGCAACTCGATTTCTAAACGCTATCAAAAATGAATCTTATAATTCCCACTTATTTGCACTTGCAGGCAAGTGTGGTACTCGTACTTGTAATCTTCTTGGAATAGATATGAATTGGCAAGGCACGCTTGAAAGAAACCGAAATCAGTAGGGCGGAAATCATTTCTTAGTTAGTGTGTCATGCCAACAAATTCAGCAGTTAATTATAAAGTACTGATTTGACAAATGCTCAATTTACTAACCTGACATGCAATCGCTTATCGACTGACACCAACAACCAATTTAGTAAGTCTGCACCTTTCTCCTCCGTGATCGTCATATATTTTGTATCAGACTAGACGTCCTTACTCCACTCCCTTCCTTCGAGAAATTACATAACCTCACATTTGCATAAACTCCACTTTGAAAATGAATCCTAACAGCGGATACTATCAAGGGACCAACCGGCAGACTTACGGCGGCTCCGGGAATCCAGGTTCCGGTAGACAAGTTCAATACCGTGCCAGCTCAACTTATGGAGGCTGTCCAACCCCTCGACCAAGAGCTCCTCCTACGTTTAATGTAAGCTTGTAGTTTTTCCCACGCTCTATTCATCCCCATCACGGTTGGGGTATGTTTAAATTAATGAGATGTTAATTGGTGAGTTGATGAAGCTATTACTTCCTTCCAACAGTCCGCTCCGCAGAATGGATATCCACAACAGGGTGCTATTAGAGGATCTCGAAATGCTCGCCCTGTCCAGAGTATCGGTCGTTGTAACCAGTATACCAGGGGTCCCAGCAACAGCGCCACAAGCTTCCAGCAAGCTCAGCACCAGCAGCAGCAAGCTTCGTACAAGCCAGTTCGTCTGCCTTCAAGCCGACAGACCCCACGAACTCAGCAGCAAAGCGCATCAAGTCAACAACAAAATGGCGCTCCCCAAGCAATCAAGGTCAACATTTCAGCGGATCAATTGATGAATGCAAAGAAAACTCCGATTTTTCAAGATCGAAGTGAAGCATGCGCTGACCAAGGAGATGGGAGCATGAAGTACATTCAACTAAACTGGCAGGATTTATTGGGAGGGATGGACGTAAGTCTAAACCATTATGCTAGCTAAACTATTCAATATGCGATGCCATGATCATCTAAAATCACTTCAATTCAATTCTTTTCAATTTTTCTCTAGAACCTTCGTGTGACCATGGCCCCTTCCGCTGACACGAATAATCCCAACCGCCAACTGAGGGTCTCCTTTGGAGGACAAACAGGTCAAATCAACGCCGGGGAAACTCCACTCAAAGTCGTCTCCATTGAGCCGGCCAATACTACCCCGCAACCCGGGATGCCAAACCCCTACGCTGCCCAAATGACGGCTAGCGCCCCCACGAACATGCGTAAGGCTCCTGCTTCCTCTGCTTACAATCCGTATTCTGGCAGCAGTTATCGGCAGCCTGTTGGTGGCAAAGCCTTTGGTCGTCGTTAAGAATGGAAGTTGTGGAAGAAGAGCTGGAACTTCGAAGCAAGCAAATTCATGAATAGAAAAACAAATGTACAGAATCTCCCATTTTTTTGTGTATCAACAAGTGTAACATTCTACAATTTTTGCTTCCTCCAATAATACCTAGTACTTTTATGTAAATATCGACTGTTCAAAAGATTATGGAAGCAATTAAATGCAATGCAACTTGAATCATAAACCTTCAGAAATAAACCTTCTAAATTCTGATACAAACTTTTAATTTTTTGCTTCCTGCATTTTAGCATTTTTATTTAGTATGTAGTTATCAACAAATTGATATTTATTAAGGCATAATATATATTTCATGCAACTGACAACGGTTGACGGAGAAAAAAGCATTTAGTTAAGCCAATGAATTGCCACATCATGAATGTTGTAGATCGAAAATTCAGTCAAGCTAATAAGCTACTTGTTACCTAATTGTAAGCTAAAGATTCGGTACTATAGGGGCATCATGAGACGCTTGCTTGACACAAAAAGTGTTACAATGCCAATGCTAAAAATGCACCTTGTTGCAACGAGAAGGACTTTTTCTACCGACTAGACTTGCACAATCATAAACGTAACTGAAAAGGGGCGTGGCATAGCAAATCGCGTTTACGTCGATGGGGTCGTTGATGTAGAAAGGGACTTTTAAAATTGCCGATACATATTATAAGAGCAGAATGTTTGAGTAAAAATGGTTAAGTAAATCTTAATACTCTTCACTAAAACTGCACTGGCAATTAAAGAACCCTTCTCTTCTCGTTGTAGAATGGTCCTGTTGTTGTCCCTTTAAGTATCCTTTATTGACCAACTGCAGACTGGTTTCTTCCTTGAGTTCCTTGAGTATTGAATTCTAAATAGTATTTTGAACGAGGAGTGAGAAATGGGTCAATGCAGAAAAGTGAAAGATTGGTCAGTTTTTTTTTCTCTTGCTAATACGCAAATTATTCCTCAATTGTTTCTCATCGCAAATCGAATTGTCTGCTAAATGGAATCATTATCCAAATATATTAATCCATATATTTCTCCTAAAAAAATACACATGATTAAAAAAAATATTTAAAAAAATACTTACGCAATCAAACACCTAAACGTTTAATGTAGTTATTCCATTTTCGGTTGATCCACACCTAATTATTCATATTAATAAGTTATGGATTTATTTTCACGTTTGGCGCTGGTCCGTGGTTGTAATAATGTGTACTATGATTATGATCACGCATCATTGCCGATTACATATTGTTGTGTTGCAAATTAAATTTTACATCAATTCCGCCCCATTCGCATTCAACCCTGACCTTTTTTTAACGTTGAACTGCTATATACTGACTATACGGACATGAAACTCCTTTCAATCCTGGACTACCCACACTCGTTGTCAGTTTTAAGTTAGCCATGACCCCTACATTTTAAGGAACAATCATGACACTTTTATTTGTACATAAATGACCTTCCGTAATGTAGGTCCATTATTTGCTTGAATTTTGATACAGATAAACTGGTATTTTAATTGATGTACTGGTACATGTGTTTTATTTAAAGCCCGGTATTTACCCTCGAAATTAAATCTTATTCCAAACAGTTGATTTTAATGAAGAGTGAACTATGAGTAAGATGTAAATTTTATTATGGTTTTTATTTTTATTGCCATTCGATGTTTTGTGCGTTCAAAAGGGGATTTTCCCGAAATTAAAAAATTTGCATTCCAGAATAATAATACAAGCAATAGAAGACCTGTTTAATTTTTTGAGTTTCTCTGCTAGCTTGTGATAATGATGCGATTTAGAAAATTAGATGGTTCAAATCGGCTACATAGATACACCCATGCTTGTTTGACATATCTGCCCGCGTGGAACTTCTGCCTCTATTGCTGCCATTTTGACTCATCCAATTCGTCATTCGTGCCATGAAGTCATCAATATCTTTTAAATAATTCTGCCAAGAGGGAAAAATACGTCATTAAATTAGTTGATCACACATCTCATACCCGCCACCCACCACCGCATTTTTGTTTTTAGGTATCCATTTCAAAGTTTCCATCCCATAATAATTAGCAGTTAATTAAGAAGCTTTAAATGGATCACAGTTGTCTTCAGGTCAGGACTCTGTCTTTAACAAACCTTGAGAACAGAAATGAATAACACTTTTGATAATGAATTATGTATGAAATTGTTCACGCTTCACTTCCCATAAAGACTTGCCTATACACTGCATATCTATAGTACAGGAAGGTGAGAAAAGCCCAAAAAATCAATTGATTTTTTTTGTATCTTCATCTTAATCTTTATTTATTTCATTGCTAGTATAGGAGCAGATAAGATTTTGTGGAATAATTTTGCAATAATATAAAAATCAGGTAAACATGTAGTTTGGGAATCCTGCCAGTTAAGAACTTGCATTGCATTTTGCTTTGTAAATTGTAATAATTCATCCATAAATAGACTAGCAGAGCTGAGCAAAACTACTTACTGGATTATCTGTTCAAAGTTAATTATCGATTGTAGAAAAACGCATGCCGTCGCTCTTCATTCATTCCTTCTTAGCTGCCTTTAAGGATAGACGGTTAAACCGCTTTTGACGAGTTCCCATCCCAGTCACCAGTGCAGTAGAATCGTTTGGGGGAACTGAAATGGAATTATGGAATGAAGAGCTTTACTGCATCAAGCAGGTACTGTTCAGTACTTTGCGAACTTCTGGTCTTCTGGATCGACTGAATTGATAAGACGCTTGCTTGCCACTTTGGCTTCTCCGCTTGGCCGAAGAATGTGTGAACAAATTGACTGGAAGCAATAAATACGGGGCATTATTGGGTATCATCCTATACTTCAACTAGAGATTATCCTTGAGATAATTAGCATGTTCATGTTACATTTCTATGCGTATCTGGTCATGGCATGCTACCCACGAAAAGGGAAACCAGCTTACATCTCTACAAACCTACATGAATTGAATTGCATCTCACTTTCTTTAAAATCCATCATAATCGTAACATAACATGCTTCACAGTCTGGTAAGCTCTTCTCTAGCACTTCCATAAAAGATTACCCTATATACTGTAAAGAATCAACGAATCCGTGATGTGATTCGATCAATCGTAAAGATAATTTTTTTCGTATTGGTAAAAGTACATAAGTCAGATTTTGATGCAACTACATAATCAGAAACCGTTGGAGTAATAATAAAAACAACAAGCTAGCAAAAAAAATATTGGAATAATCCGTAACTCTTTGCATTTACAGGAAAAGAAACGAATTCGCATGGTTTAATCTTCAGATTCATCACAATTCTCTATCTCAATCATAAGAAGAATTTAGCTGTATGTATTATTATTATTATAGCTTTACTTTAGAGTTATATAATGTTTTCCGTTTTCTGGCGCTGGCCAGTATTACGTGAATCTACATAATTATTCAATTAGGTTTGCATTGATAATCAGTAATCATAATCATCACTGTTCCTTTCTGTAGATGGGTATGTATTATTGGGCTAACCCGTGCAGTTGTGTTTGAGTGACCGGCTTAATTTCATTTTTTAACAAAGATTTAACATACATATCACATTTTAAAGTATTCTAAAAACCTGTAAAAGACTACCCACATGAACTATTTTGACGTGACTAGGATGAGTCAAATTTGCAAATGCTTGGATAGTCCACAGTCTTTGAATTCAAATCCTACATTACTACTACCATTTGCCATCTTCTGCACTTCCAGCGTGTGTCTTTGGTGTCTGAACCACACATCTTGAAAGATGCATAGGAGCATATTGGGGCATTCTGTCTTTCGTCAAAATTCTGTTCACATTTTTTTAAAACTAATTAGCAATTTAGCTCCATAATGAATTAAATACTTTTAAAAAGCGAGTGTCCACCACAAGGTCTCTTCAAACTCTATTTAGTCTTCCACCTGGCCCACACCGCCAACAGTAAAGGTCCTGTACAGTGATGGACAGGATTTTTAAGAATTAGGATTTAATTAATTAAAATATTTTATACATACACCTAAATTAAATTCGTCTTCAAAAATCGAAGTGGGTTCAGGAGGAACGAATAAGTTAATATTTTAGGACCACGTGCCAATAAAATTCAAAAGCGTTTTTACCAGCAGAAGTGCAACAACCAGTTCCATTCGGCTAAGTAAAAACTACTCTCTTCCTTCCTCAAATTGAAAACTACGCATTCTTTACCAATCAGACAGACATCCTGGCATCATCCCCTATTCATGTTCTTCTCGTGATTCATCTCAGCATCTGCAACTTTGGAGGAGTGGAGTGGACCAAGCCTTTGAACAAGACCTACTGATATCGTTGCCTCGAAGCAGAAGTAGAAGTAACCGGTTTAAATCGACAATAGTGCGTATTTCATTGCGTGTGCCCTGCATCCGACAACCCTCCTATAATATATTCATATACGCCTGGGGTCCTTGCAACTCCAAATTGATGACATTACCTTGTCATATAGATTGTTGTTATTTTATTGAAATTCTGAAAATATCGAGCTTTATCCAGTTAAACTAGTGTACACCTACCAGATGCAAGTATATACCAGTCCTCAGGCCATCATTTTTTTATTCGAAAACTGCTCTGCGAATGCAACAGCGCTGTAACGCTTAGCACAGCCCAATTCAACAATACGAAATAAACAAGTGTACACTTTCCTGTTGTTTTTTATCTACTTGATTGTTACGTTGTTTGTCAGTGCAGCAGCCAGTTTTGGATTGCATGAAACTTCGAGACGTTTTTATATAAAAAGGAGACTTTTGAAGGTTAATCGAAAGCAATGAGCATTTCCTTTACGGTAGTGCAGCATTGATGGTGTCAAATGTCTAGAATCTTCTGAACTAAGTTGGGGAAAATTTTTATTTATTTATTTTCAAACGCTTTATTTAACTCCGATTTTCAAATGGGCAAAATGGGTCAGGTGAAGGTGTCACTGTTTGGGTGCATAGTCTCCCTTGTCCTTCTACTTCAACTGGGTTTGCATACACAATTACTCCAGAAGAGATCAGGTAAGCTCATTAAAACAATTGGCTCATGGCTGAAAGTATTCGGAAGTATGACAATTTTTTTTATTATATACATATTATGCAGGTGTCCTGGAATATGGCAACTCGACAGATGAATTCTTAGATCAATATGCAGATACCCCACCGTTTTCTGCCGTCATGTCCTCAACAGCATCACCAACTTCAAGCAAAATCATTTCTCTGATTGCCCCGAATTCCATCTCCCGTAATAAGCGATTCCTCCAAAAGTCTCGTTCCAACAGTGGAGATGATAGCAATCAAAACTACGAAAGTGCCGGAGCAAGTGCAAGTGACGAGACGGGAAAGCGTAAAGAGGGGGAAGTTATCCTCCAACTTCCGGAAAGCTCCATGTCTAATGATATTGTAAGCGGTGTCAGATCAGAGCCCGATCCATGGGATGGTGTTTCACCCCACCTCAGAATAAAGAACTTCTACACAGGAAACTTTATTCTGCCAAATGCTCAGTTATGTAATAAGAAAAGTGCCAATCTAACTCTCGTTGTTCTCATCCCAAGTGCGGTTGCCAACTTCCGGCAGAGGCAGTCAGTCCGCCGAACCTGGGGCTCGTTTTCATTGAGGAAGGATGTCGCAGTTGGGTTTGTCGTTGGTAATGAATGAAATAGTACTATGATTACTCAAGCACAACAATGTCTGAAGTAACTATAATCAGTAAGTTCATGAAAATTGCATGTTTCAGGGGACCCCAGTCTATCCCAAATCAACAGCTCCGTGATGGACTCTTTCAATCACGAAATTGATCTCTTTGGGGACATCATCGTCGCTGACTTCAAAGATTCGTATCGGAATCTGACCCTGAAGGCTTTGTACATGATTGAGTGGACTTCCAGATACTGTAGTAATGCCAGATTTTTCATGAAGACTGATGACGATGTTTTTCTCAATGTCCCTTTTGTACTGAAGTTCATATCAATGATTAGGGTAGGAAATTGTTTTGTTTCTGTCATATTCCATGCGAAAAGCCACGAATTCAAGCGCTGCGCTGTTTTCCATCTTATTAATTCTTTTTATCATTCAATTTTCCAGGAGAGCGACACGGAGCAGCCAAAGATTTACGGGAATGTGTTCAGTGGGCATTTACCCCAGAGAAATGTCACACATAAGCACTACGTCAATTATGAAGTGTACCCGCATAAAGTGCACTATCCAAATTTCACCTCCGGTCCAGCCTATCTCATAAGCTCAACAGTGTTACGGCCACTTTTGAAGGAAGGTATGAATCATTTCTTCACAATTGATTCCAATTCCTGGAACAATTAAATATAAAACATGAAAACGCTGTTTAATTCGGCAATATCTGTAATCTCATTTACGTTTCATTTTACTCCAATTGGTTTACAGCCGTTCGCCTACCCCTCTTCAATTTGGAGGACGTATTATTGACTGGGTTTGCAGCGTCGGCTTTGGATATTCCTAGGATTAACGTGACACAGTTTCGCAACGAGCTGGAAAACCCGTTTGACATGTCCGCTTGTAAACTTGTCAACACGATAGCGGGGATGACGGATGGCTCCCAAACTCAAATCTACCATGTTTGGTATAACTATCTAATGGGAACTATCTTGTGTAAACATCTAAGACCCCATAGTAGATAGTATTTTAGATCTAACCCTAATTACAACAATTTAGTCCGGTTCATCAGATCAACTTAATTCCCCATTTTGAATGGATACGTACAGTTCAGTTTCGGATCCCGAGAATGGCCAGATTTTTAAATGAAACATTGCAGATGCTTTAAAAAAAGAGAAACTGACAATGCACGTTTATATTTACATAACGGAAACGCTTTAAAATGTATATCCTTCAGTTCATTTCATGGTTTAATTAATTAATGTTGGTATCTTCTTTAACTGAGTTTCAATCAGTTACTACTTCCTTGTAATCCTGTCTCTTGACAATCTGTGTATGCCATATTATATTTGGTAGGTAAGTTGGTAGACGTATTTTATTATATCAAGCAGACTTACGTTTTTACTTAGAGGTAGGTTATCTCAATCTCCAGTACCTCAGATTTACAATTATTTTTTTCATACATGGATTGCTATGTAATTCACCTATCTAATCCAATCCATATCGTTCCGGTGTTTTTGATTCTGGTCGAATGAGCAGTTTGAGAGAATCCCCGTTAAAAGTCTCGCCGGAGAATGAAAATGTAACTTTGATTATGCACAGCCATAAAACATGATTGTGATATTTGATTTTGTCCAGTTTACCTATTGCAACTTCCAAACATGTTAAAATTGTTATATCATACAAATATAATAAAAAAAGTGATGCAATGTTCATCAAATCAAAATAAGTAGGTTTTATAGGAAGAAAACTCTCACGATAGACTTGTTGTTTTGTGATAATCAGATTATAAGATTGAAATGTTTGTAATAAAAAAGTACAGATATCTATTGAGAACTCAGTCGTTCCGCATTTATTCCCTAATGATACCGGCTTAATTCCAATCACGATTTTGGAGTGATTTTTTTATTCCTATAAAATTCCATACATACCGGCACCAACTTGAACAAGAAGTTAACAGAACAGAAGGAAGCAAAGCAGCGTGCGTGGTGCAAAATAAATGCTAAAGCTATTTACGGAACACTGATCATGAGATCAGAAGAGATTTCTGGCTTCCACTGCTATAATCTCTTTGGAATTTGGGATCCATTCAACCATGTCGCACATAGCATGTAATGTAATGTTATTTGTGTAACAAATATGGTAACAGGTTAAATCTATTCGTGGATGAGCAATCAGTAGGTAACTTTATTATGATAATAGAAGAAAAAATCGGTACAAAAAAATAATTATATTTCATTAAAGATTAAAAGAGTCCAGCGGGTTTTATTTTTGTTTGCTTATTATGTCTCCGTCGGACAGTGAAATGTGTGGACGTGGTATGAAATCAATCAAGTCGTCTGAAGTGTGTAAGCTGAATAGATTACCCTGAACATTGTTGAATTGTCCAGGGATGAATACGGCTTAACAAATCATTTAGGAATAATGTTGGAGCACGGAAACATGATGTGAGTATGAAAACGTACTCCACCACCCACTACTCAAATGAAAATGACAAATGATATAAAAGCGGAGAAAGTTCCGATGGCTTTATTCGTTGGACGGTTCCTCTTTGAGTCAGTCGTTAGGAAAAAGTTAACTTTTAAGTAAAATAGTTTAAAAAAAAATTAAGCCAACATGGCAAACCAACGCTTGGTGGCAGGACTCGTCGTCCTTATTTCCGTATTTTATGCAGTACACTCTGCAAGCGTCATGTTCGACACTTCCGTCGTCTCGGAGCACTGTTTGAAGGATAAGCCCGTCCATTCCGACTACACCCCACTGGGAAACGAATATGAGATCGGGAACCTGACTGTTTATGAGACCAATAACCGATCCGCAAGACGACTCCTCATCGCAGTCTATGACATCTTTGGTTTGAGCAACAACATGAAGGAAGTCTGCGACACCATCGCTAGCATGTACAACTTCCGTGTGGTCATGCCTGACTTCTTCCGTGGAATCTATTGGGACGAAAACAACTTCCCACCTTCAGAGTAAGCCCCGACATGATTTATTATGCAAATGTTCGATTTGAAATAAATTTAGAGGAATATTTTGGACCAATCGTTATTGATTTGAATTTTTCTCTCTTAGCCCCGAAGAAATGAGTAGGTGGCTCCAAAACAATGGTAGCTGGGACAACATCGTTCAGTGGGATATCAAGAACGTCATCGATTCATTCGCAACTAGGGATCTCATCACGGAAGTCGGAATCTTTGGAATGTGCTGGGGAGGCAAGGTAGCCACTTTGGCTTCAACTTTCGTTGACGAAATCAAGGTTGCTGCATTAGTTCACCCTTCCTCTGTGAATAACTCGGAGGTTGATGGGGTTAAGAACCCAATGTATTTGTGTCCCAGTCAGAATGAACCCGACATGGTATGCCAGATATTTAAAAAACACACACATTAGAGTTGAGAGAAGAAAACTTCCTAGAAAAATTCAATGTAATAATCATCTGATTCTCTGGTCTTGTGTCTCTCATAAATAGATTCCATTCTACGAAGTCTTGCAACAGAAGTTTGGAAACAACACGGGGCACAGACGTTTTGACGATATGTTCCACGGATTTGCAGGAGCCAGGGGCAATTTCAGTAACCCGCTTAACAGACAACGTGTCGACGAGGTTATTGATATCTTGGGAGGATTTTTCAGTCGTAATCTTCGGAACGAATAAATAAATAGAATAAATATTTTAATAGTATCAGGAAAATAATATACATATTTTGAAATAAAAGGAAATCGAAAATTGCTATTGTTTTTGTGTTGTGTGTGCCATATTTCATTAATCTCTCCAAAACCTAAAATTCCTAACATTCTCCACCTTTCTAGACGGAAAGTTAGAAATAAAAATAACATTAGTCTCACGATGCCCCATTGCAAAGATTATAATTCTTTTTCAGAAAGCAATCATATCACGCATATTAATGATACGGCTATCATTAAAAAAACAGCACAAATTTGATTACTTAAGCCCTTAAGCACGTTAAAGAAATAAATACAAATTCACAACGAAATGTACCGTTTGTTTACGTAATTGTTTATCTGATAACAACAAGGGAAGCCCATCAGATCGAACCATAAAACTCGAGCTGTCACCATTTCTATCGGATGCTTCGTTCCAACACAATAGAATTGTCCATCAATAAATCAGGCTAAATCTGACATTTATGCAACTGTGACAAAAAAAAACCTTATCAATGTGGAATATTACTGGTGATATGTGTAGAACCCTATATTAATGTTCTTCTGCAGAAACCTGGATTGGAAAACGGTATAAAAACAGAGATCATTAAGTAAATACACGAATTCATCTGTGAAAGAAGTCTCCTCCAAATGGTTTGAAGGAAACGTGTCCGTAAAAAGGACTCCATTAAATATTATTGAATTACTTAGACAGAAGAGTGTAAACCGTAAAGTAGAAGTGAAGATGGCAAAAAGACAGTTATTATTTTCAGGGCTCACAGCCTTCCTCTCCCTGATTTACGTCGCACACTCTGCAAGAATCATGTACGATGTGTCCGTTGTCCCGGAGCACTGCTTGAAAGATAAACCTATTCGTTCTGAGTATACCCCACGTGGAAGCGAATACCAAATTGGAAACCTTACCGTTTATGAAAGTGATAATCGATCTGCCAAACGGTTGCTCATCGCAGTTTATGACATCTTCGGCTTCTCCGACAACATAAAGGAAGTCGTCGATACCATTGCCGACATGTATGACTTCCGTGTGGTTCTTCCTGATTTCTTCCGAGGTTCCGGATGGGATGAAAGCAACTTCCCTCCGAAAGAGTAAGATTTGAAAAATACAATAGACGCTTAGGGCTTCATTTGATTTGCCTCTTGATTTTTTTTAGTCCTGAAGACATGCAGAGATGGTTACAAAACAATGCCAGTTGGGATGGCGTCGTCAAATATGATATTTACACTGTAATGGATGCCTTCGCCAGTCGGGAAAATATTACCGAAGCAGGAATCTTTGGGATGTGTTGGGGAGGAAAGGTGTCCACACTGGCTGCAACGGAAGTGAATGAAATCAAGGCTGCAGGACTTGTTCATCCCTCCTCCGTTAATAATTCTGAGGCCGATGACGTTCGAGCTCCAATGTATCTGCTGCCCAGCAGGAACGAACCCGACATGGTAGCAAAGCAAAAGATAATTTAAAATGAAGGGACCAGAGAGAGACAAAATCAGCTTCCCCAAAACATTAAGTGTCAAAGCAATGATTACGGTGATTTTTAATCTATTTTGAATAGCTTCCGTTTTACGAAGTTTTGAAACAAAAGTTTGGCAACAATACGGGACACCGGCGATTTGAAGACATGGCTCATGGATTCGCCGGAGCTAGAGGGAATTTCAGCGATCCGCTCAATAGACAGCGAGTGGACGAGGTCATCGATATTTTGGGAGTATTTTTCGATCGTAATCTTCGACAATGATTTTTATATTATTGCTTCAAATATAACAATTGTGAGCGATGATACAACATTATATTGTATTCTGTATCAATAAACTTTCAAAATAAATACAAAATGACATTTTTAATTATTGTCAGTGTTCTGATTGAATGGAGCATTTCAAGACTAGACAAAGGTTTCCTGGAGGCGATCACTCTGCAGGTTACCGACATTTGATGGGTGTAGATATATCTACGACATTTGTCACTGATTGTGACTGTGACTGCGACTAGTTTTGCATATTTAGGCATATGAGCGATGAATACTGATATGATGTTTTGCTATGCTATACCCAACATTTATGTATCAAGGATTGATTAGGGATCATTAACAAAGGAAAGGATCAGCTATAACAAGACGAAGATCAATGACTTTCTTATGTTAATACATGCATAGCTGTTAACTCCCTCATCTAGTTCTATAAAAGGTTGAGCGTTTAAAAAACCATTGCATAAGCAGTGTAATTATAGACGGGACATTGCTGTGATCTTCTGTTGTTTTAAATTCGCACCTTGTATGTTGTATAGTTGAATCCAAAATCTGCAAACCTAGCCCATTTCGTCTGAAAAGGGTAGTAAAAGATGCCAATCATTCTGTCTAAACTTTATTTCCTTCCGTTTTTCTTCGTCGGTTGTAAATGATGTTTTAGCTTGTCCACTGTCATGTCATTGAACTTGAATTGGGCTATGTATTACATGAACTGTGAGGTGATTTACTCATTACATCTTAGCCACACCTGGTTCCGATCGTGCTCAAATTAAACAAATAGGTACCTATTCAATTTCTTTGGAGGAAAAGTAGAGACTGTATTAGAAAGGTCTCAATAAGGAATGAGCATGCCCGCACGAGTCAAGAAAGCAATTTATCAAATAGGCTGGGCTGGAGTAGCTACTTCTAACTTAAGGGTAGGTATATGGTATACTAATTTACGATTAAAATAAACAATGATTATGTTAATGAAGAGCCGTAAGCAGTACTCGTCTAGACTTATTAACCCAGCACAACATATAAATGAACCGCCAATCAATCCTATTAAAATACGGAAAGGAAAAAATGCTTAAAATAACACAGGATGATAAGGTTACTTCTTGATCGGAAAGTTCGGTAAGATCGATACCCGGTTGGGTTCTATTTCAAACCCCGTATATATACCGGGCACTTGCAAATATCGTCTGGCATTTGTGAATTGTTGTTGTCCGTTTCTGCATCCAATTTAGCACATTCTGCAACACTACTTACAAAATTTCAACATGATACGGAAATATTTGACAGGAGTTTTGTGTTTGTGGCTATGTAAAACTAGTCAGTTTGATAGTGTAGTGGAAGGGGCAAGTATTGAACATTATGGAACGCAAAGAATTGTAAGACAATTGCCAGCAGAGAAATCGACTACAACTACAGAAGATTCTTTCGGCTCAGACTTTCACCGGGATACGTTGTTCGAAGATACGGGAGTGTCTCACTCCTCAAATTTCTTTGATGATGATGATGATAAGGTAAATTAAGTTAACTGCAATCACGTAATCTGCTTAATGCAAATAACAAATAACTGTGGCAGATAATATTTAAATGTCCTTAATTGACTACCTTTACGTTTACCAACAGCCAACCTTTACGAACAATCAAAGACAGTGGAATCATCCACAACAGCGAAACCAGAAATATCTCGATCCTTTTGCTGATCTTACAAATCATTTTGTGAGAAAGGTTAATTTTTTGACAAAACTTCCCTCCCAGATCTTTCGGCAATTTCACGGCGAATCTCTGGGACCGGACTATAGAAAATTTGGAAGCTGCCAATATCGGCCATGTCGCAGCGTGGGACATGCCATCGATTCCTTTTTTAAGGATGGATTTTTTGGTTTCTAACATTTAAGAAAATGTAAAATTGCACTAAAAATAAACATGATTAATTTAATACAAGCTTCTTTCTTGACAATGAGTTGAACCAAGTTTATTATACCCACATCGATTGTTTTTTATTAGTCTTCATAAATTGAGATACATCAAATATTTCGAAAAGGACGTGTATTTAAAATACAAAAAAACTAACAATATAAAAGCCAACAAGATCGCAACTTATATTAAAAATTCATAACAGATATGCCTATACACATTTTGAACTGACATATTTGGAGGAATTATGTAAACCAACAGAATACTGATAAGATTTGGCTTTCTTGCCTACACATGTAAATAAATTGGTACTAAAAATTACGGAAATGGTAAATTTTCCGGCATAATATTCTCAACGTCTCATTTAGGCTGGAACGCCATAGCTGCTTGAAAAACTACCCGATGAAGAAGATCGAATGGGGAGAGCTCCTGCACCACTGCTTCCGAACGATCCTCCGGATCCTCCACTATATCCGCCAAGAGCTCCAGTGGCGGAGTTGCCGTTGTCATCTTTGCAGATTTTAAATTTTTAAGAGAATATTGATTAATGTCAGCCTAAAATGAGGAAGAATGGGGGATCTTTTATAACATACCTTTATACTTGATGAAGTACACTTCCGGTGCAGGTGGTTTCGTCGGGGCTGGCCCACGAACCTTCACGTTATTCTCTCCAGCCGCCGCTTTCTTAATAAGAACGTAGACCAATGTTTTCTGTTGAGGTTGTTCTGGAAGCACAACCTCAGTTTGTTGGGAACTGGAGTGACTCGGTGCTTTCACGAAGATTATCTGGACATGCTTATCCGGATTGGATTGAGGTCTGATCGTTCTCACTTGCTGCTGTGGCTCATTCTCTTGTGGGGCAATGAAGAGACTTATGTGACGGAAAACTTTTGGACCGGGGATGTTTGCGCCGAGTTCTGCTGGGTCAGAGCCCCGGAATCCGGATGATGAGGAAGATAGGCTATTACGAAAATTTTGATATCCTCCAGAGTCTTGATTTCTATTGAAGTTATTGTTACTGTTATAATTGCCACCGAAGCTGCTGAAGAGCTTTGGCGATGATGATGATGATGGGGCGCCGTAAGAACTTGATGGCGGGGGTTCCGCCATGATGGCCGCTACCGTTGTTAGCATCGTCACATATGCTATTATCTGCCGGGAAAAAATGGATAATATCTTCTTGACTGACATTTAAAGCTTGATTTTTAACCGATCAATGGAAACTACTTCGCCTCATTTCTTACCAGTGTCCTTTCCATGATTCCAAATATGAATCCTTTCAGTTTGCACAATTTCAGCAAAAGTAAAAACCAATCAAGCGGTTAGAGAATTCGTGAGTCTTGTAGCACTCGAATTGCCTGTCAAAATCAACTGCAAAATTTCTTAATCCCACTTGACAGTACCGGCACCACCAATTTATCACTTTTTGCAAATCCTCTTATCACCAAAAAAAAAACTATCCTCTTTTCTTTCTCTTTCATCCCAGTTGAATCTCCTTGGCTTGACCACTTGCACTTCCTTCCTTCCTTTCCCAAACAATGTTGATCGGTAAATGAGAACAAACTTTTGGGCAGGCTCGGCTTATAAACAATAAAAACATAATCGTCATCCCTTATGACAAGTTACATTGTTTGTTCTTCTTTGAAAAAGGGATAAGGATAAAGTTGATTCTCATTATTAGGGGGAAAAGTGAAAGAAAAAAAATCGACTAGATATGCCAGACCATCATCCTCTTCCTCCCACTAATATGCCTAACTAGGTAGAGTAACAGAGTAACAACAATGTAATGTCTATAAAAAATGGCCATACATAACCACCACCACCGCCACACCATTTCTCCCGTGTATTCATTATTACATCATATCGAGATAACCTTTTCTTGACTTTTAGCAATCCTAACAAAAGTTTTTTCCCTCTGCAGAATAAATGAGCAATTAACGATATCTTAATGTCCGCTATATCCACCCCCTATGCAAAGTCATTGAAACGGAATATATGTTAAAGTGACTTCATGTCTACAATACGAGCGCTTGACATGAGTATGTCGTACATACATACATAAGTGCTTACCTAGGTACGCATCCGAGTGGATTGGATTGAGTGACTATAATCAGCTTTCACTATGCCTTGCTGGTGTCATCGTAAAATAGGATGTGTCAGTTTGGTTAAGTTCATTCATTTTTATCCTGTGGGTTTTTTTCCCTCTATCCGATGATAAAAATGATGGTGGCGATGATGATGATGATGATGTAACTTTTAAAGATGACAACAAATGTCGCATCACCACATACCACATCATTCCACTCAGCCTCACTCAATTTTTATGACCGTAGAGATATCTGTAATGGGTCAAAAAGCTACATGGCACTGTAGCATTTTTATGGCCGGCTGCTGAAAACCAAGCCTATTGTAAAGGGAGGAAAGGAGTGACCGGAAGAAAGGAACTGAATTGAGATCTTATGCGCACTTGTAAATAGAGTTGTTGATGAGTTCATACAAAAACCATCCCACACCTAATCATAACCATACAGTTTGCCTATGTACGTATAGGTAAGTAAGATGTTCAGGTAACTTACAGTCATGTCATGTAGGTCCATTCATTCCTCATTGCGATATACTTAAACGGCTTGATAAGGTGGGAATGTGGGGAATGATGAAGAAGATGGAGTTGACGTGTAAAGAAAAAGCATGCAAAATTATCCATCCATTCATCAGTCCATATTTCGGTATTTCCCATTCAAATTACTGTTTTAGTAATAAATGACGAATAGCCTATATATATGTAGTATCGTTGTAATTAGGGCTATCGAGCACATGAAGATGGGCAGGAAAAGGATGTAAAAGGGAGCATAATTCTATACCAAGCCCTATTTTTATTTCCTTATAAGGACCAACTGTTAATTAGTTAACGAAGTGTATCACATCAGCATATCATAACAATAATTACCGACCAGCATGCGTTGCATCTCATCGTTTATCGAAATCCACTGTGGCTATTGTAATAAGAGATGCTGGTCGGGTTGATGATGCGACCTGGCCCTATACCGGTCGTGTGTCTAGACTAGGTATATTATTCAGAAGGGGATCGGATGGATGATGATATGATTCATGAATGAACTATATGCAAAACAAAGTCATTTACAATCCTTGTAAGGGCTTCGTTTGTTTTTCTCTTTGTCTCTGCAGAATGCATCCTGATTGACCACTCGAATGGACACGGACACTTTGACTTTTCTATTGTATATGCAAATTTATACGTAACATTACACATTTTGCTAATTTTTCATATGTAGCCTTATCTTATGCCGATTCTGATTGCGATTAAGAATCCAACCTATATTTTTCCTGCTGTATAATTGGTGATGATGAGCTTTTCAAGATAAGAATGATAAGGATGAAATCATTTGAAATTCATTGTCTTATTTTTCCCAATTTCAACTCGTCGATGGATTTTTCATGTCTTCTTTGCCTAAATAGCAAATGGAGACAAAAAAAGCCATTAATTCATACCAGTATAATATTCTCATACATTGTTGTGTTATGAATATTAACATAATGAGCAATCAAAATTCACCAAACTTGTAGAAATAAATTTCTCGTATTTTTCCAATCGAAATATAGTTATAAACACATTATGCTGATGATGATGACTTAATAAAAATATGTATGAAGACAACAAAAATGAATTATAAAAAATGATGATGGCCATAGAATGACAGTGCAACTGACTATGGCGATGATGATAAGGTTGACGATGATTGAGGTGAAAATGAGAATTTTCATTGCGTTAAGGCGTGCCACATCTGAGTCAACTCTTAACTAAGGAGTTTTTCTGGTTGTGACATAAGACATAATACAAGGAAAAAATATTCGCAATTTGGAAATTGTTACGCTGTTTATTGTTGTTTATCTGTGAGTTGATGAGTCGTCTGCTCACATGGCGGTAGGATTTATTGATCAGAATCAGAAAAGAGAAGGGGAAGTGTAGGAAGGAAACTGAGAATTTGTTTTTAAAGTGGGTGAATTTTATGATGGGCTTTAGAGAATACTACAATATGCAAATTTTATAGTTATGCATTAGTAATTAAAGAAGGCGTTGTCACATTGTAAATGATTGACTGAGTCGAAGTCGTGCTCGACCTTTTGACCCTTGATCCTTTTATGAGGGGCTATTAGGAAATATACATGTATTTGATTCTGAAAAACAGCGAGCAGGGAGACTTACTACGTAAATGACAATTTGGTCAGTGAGGTTATCCTGATGAAAGTAAGCTGATGAGATGACCAAGCACAAAATGTAATTTACTTTGTTCATTGTTTTGCATGTTATTTAATTTGCACTTTAATTTTTCTGAAAATTTAACCGAATGTATGCGAAAATGCAAAACATTCAAGTGATTAATGATTACAACAAAAAATCAGGACACTTCCTTCCTCTTACCAAGGATGAGCTCATCAAAGCATGCGGCACCAACATTAACGGATATAGCATAATATATTTGCATAATACACAAGTGCAAAATATTGACATACCTAATCATTTTCACTTGCATGAACAGTTGACACATTAAAAGGGAGGATATCGAAGGATGTCATTTTGACTCTTCTTGCGTTTGAACTAGATAAAATAGAAACATTCAATCATGCCGAGCACCTGATCGTGATCCCGTCCGGTTCCGCACACAAACATGCCAGGTTTGTAATAATTTATAATTTCTTCTGGTCTCCTCTTATCTGTTATTAGAGTGCATATAAAAACGATAAATAATTGGTAATAATGATTAACTCATGAAGTTAGATAACAAGGATGTCTTCCTCATCGTAAAGTACAGTAGCTGAAAATCCTCTTTGCATTCTAAGCTCATTCATTGCGAACGCCATATTTCGTGAGTTAAATTGAAATGTAATTTGGAATCCCAAACAGCCAAGCATCTTTCAATAATAATTTTAAACATGTGCTTTTATGCTCAACTATGGACTTTTAAAGCCGTTTGTAATCGAAACTTGTTATACAAGTTTGGATTACAAACCCCGGCGAGATTGATGTTTGACAAATGGAGAAGCAAAAAAAACATTACAGCGATGTCGCTTCAGTTGACGTGTCATCTTCAGTAACTTCACTTTAGATTTAGTTGCTTGCATGTTGCAAACTGCAATAATATCAATGTCCAACATAAATAATTAAATAGGTAGCTGGGTTAATGCGCAAAAATCATTGCAATTCTGCTGTTGCTTCAACAATTAAAAAACGTTTTGTAAAAAACTGGTTCACATAAAAATCTTTTATTACAGTGGGATATGTCATTTCATGTCATGTCACTTACTGATTTTTGAGCCGTCGTTTCAAAACTATTCATAAAACGAAATTGCTTAGGTATGGTAGTTTTATGAAGATGATTTGAGAACTATTTCGTTGCAGGATTGATGAGACGGTGTCATTACACGTGCTTTTTTGTCATCAACAACAGAGCTTCATACCTGAATATTATCAGATCCGATGATAGGATGACACAATCCATATCGGGTTAATTTGTAACCAACCTGATTTTGAAAGAGATCAACTTTTTATTTGCATATAGTTCATTAGTAATTAATAAGTTTTGGATAGCTTCATTTGAAACAATAAACATTTTTTGGTGCTGACGAAATGAGCTTTGGTCTTCTTGTCAATAGCTTTTGCAATAGACGACCAGTCCAATCCCAATATTATTTAGCTACCCTACCTATACGTCATACTCTTAACAATTTAAAAATGCCATAGTAAATGAAATGAGTTTCCTATAACCTTTACAATGCTGATTGATGAGCTTCTTATCATCACCCCTTTTATTTTCTTTCTCTGACTCCCATTTCTAATTTAAATCTTTCGGCAATAGTTTTTGCTTCTGCATAAAATATTCATACTATAGGTATGTCCATCTACAATTCCCTGTGATGTCTTTACCTTTATCTAAGAACTTATTGCGCCATGCCCATTCACATTCAATTAGTTTAAAATTCACACAAAGAACAATATATTATTGCCTAAGGTTGGGATTTGGGACAAGGCATTCGATATACGCGAATATATATTTACTGTCAGTCAGCTTCTTAAAGGGGAAGCAGCAGTATAAAGCAGATGATCATGATCACATTTCATTTTTTTTTAAATTTGGCAATAATAAAAGATTGACAGCTTGAATTCATTCATTAACCCATTATATAACCGGAGAGGAGACCCTTACACGATTCCAATTTATCTCATCGCACCATCAAATAAAGCACAGCAGCGCCCATCACCAGGCCAGTCCCATTCCCATCTTTTTCAGTCAGGGATTCTGTCGCACAATGAGCCATTGTTACACGGCTACAGCCTACCAACTAGTGGTAATTAATCATGAGTAATTATATGCACTGTGCTCATTCATTTCCCTTCAGTTCACCTGACCATATCTTGCCTCCCGATTACCAATTAAGTTTATTTTAATTACTATTATATAATCCCGCATCACATCCCCTCCAAATGACGGTATCGCACATCATCATCAAAAAAACCTGTACTCTGGTCGCTTGATAGACTTCATATCGTAAACCTGAGCATCTTGGTCTATATGGTTTGATATAACTTGCTATAATATAGAACTACAAAAGAGCTATTTATTTACCAGTGAAAACTTCTCAAACAAGAAAAAAATTATTTATTAGAAGATTGACAGGATGACAATATAATATAACCTTTGCTCCACACCACCATACCAGCAAAAAAGTTATTTGTAAAAAAAATGAATTTCATGAGCCTACTTCAGTAAATTAGTAGGATTTGTAGAAATAGCTGTACAGCGACAATCATCTTATCATGAGGATCGGGCATATAAACATAAACTGTTTTCCTTTTAGTTATTGCCTTTGCTAGTTGTTGCGTTGTGTCATAAGAGCATGCTTGCTCATATCCCAATCCCAATTAGGAACCTCGTGCGGTGCACTTTTTTTAGGACATGAAAAAAAACTATTGAAAACGGCAACAACTAATAAAATAACTTATTATTATTGCTCCTGTACAGATTATTGTCCTTTTTGAGTTTCAGTCGTTTTGTTTCCCTTTTACACTGATTATGTAGTACAATCTGCAATATTTTGTAGTGCGACGCGACTAACTACAACTAAATCTAAACGTGCGTGCTCATCATCGTCCGCACACGTTCAAAACTCTCAGTCAGGTCTGGCAAAACACAAAACGTTAAAGGGAAATTAGGAATGGGAAAGGAATAAAAGGAATTAGACGGTTATATGTGTATGATTGTTTTTAAGCGCATGTGTAAAAAAAATTGTACTCATATAATTTAGCTGGCATCACGACAATGGATTCTTTGGGATGCACTATGCACCCTTTATAACCTGCGGTCATGCAAGGATCACCTATCATATCAATTGTTACAATCGCGTAAAGTAACGAAATATATTATGTAGCCCCTTCAATTGGAAAAGGACATGAAGATCGACAAGTATATAAACTGTAGTGTGACCTGAGATTGGCATAAAGTCAAGCTGAAAGCTCGAGTCAAGTCGGAACATTCTTATCGATCGTGTGGAAGAAAATTAGAAATATTTTTAAACACAATTTCTCGTCAGTTTAGAAACATCAAATAATCAAGGTAAATAAAATCTGAAAAAAAAAAGTTTTCGGCTGTACCCAAAATGGAAAACAATGGAAAAATCGGTGAATTTTGTGAAAATCGTGGAAACATTATTTTAATTATTTTAATTGTAAACTTGTAGATGCGTGCCCTCCTTGTCTGTGTTGTGTTGGCCATGATTGCCACTGCCTTGGCTCGCCCACAAAATTTCGATGAGGCTGTTAAGCAGGCCCAGCAAATGAGCTTGATCCCAAAGGGAGCCGTTGTTGATAGGACTTTCTCTGGAACTCAGGTAAAAAGATTTTAAAGTTACCAAAATCCTGTTTCGAATGTGCGGGGATGAGCAGAAACTTTAATTGTTTTAAATTTTCTTTTGAAGGTTGCCTACTTCCAACTCGGACGTAATGACCGCGTCAACGGAGGAGATCTCGCCCAAGCTCTTGATGGAGTCCCACCAGAAATCATTGCCAACCTCGAGGCTCAAATCGCTAACGCTCAATAAATTAGAATAAAAATAAAATCAAATCAAAATATCCCTCAACCGATTTTAGTCAGTCACATTACCAAAAACCCGATTTGAACAAGCGAGTGTTTTGTCTATACATGTAAGTCTTTCAAAGAACACCCCACCACCGTAAACACATGAACGAAAATAAGGTTCAAAATATATTTTTTTTAGAAAAAATGGGGAACACGCAGTTGTAGTCATGAAAAGTGAATGGCTCCTCAGAAGAATCACGCATGTATGTCAACATGTGTCAAAAAAAGAATCGATCAAGTACAATTTTCTAAATTGAAGGTGAAATGATGAAAACAAAAATTTCTAATAAAGAATGGAAAACAGTCGAGATATTTACAGATACAAAAGTTATGTGTGTGCCTTTTTATTTCATTACATTTTAAAGATGCATCATGATGATTATAAAGATCAACATTTCGAAATATCTCTCATGCTATCCTACAACTACAACTATCAACTCAAAATAAACAGTTGCTGCTCTTTCTCCGATATAATTTAAATAGGCATCACAAAGGTCTTTAACTTTTCATTTCATGAGATCAACCGTAAATCAAATATTATGCATTTTTTATTGACAAGGGTGGACTTTTATGGAGGAAAAATCATAAAAAAAGGAATGGACTGTGACTGTGGTCTCTCATTACCCATATGCCGCCACATGTCATCAACGCTCATCATCGTTATTATCGTACTTTCCCTAAAATTATTCCACGAACCAATGACAATTTAGCTGATTAAGATTGCATTTCAGAGTTTATAAGTCCATTTACTTTGAAGCAAGAGTATGCGGAAACTTGCAAGTAAAATTAAATAAATGCGCCATATCACGAAATCAATCAATAGTCTTCATATTTTGCAGCGATTCACGCACTCACTGCACTGTGGCAGTAATGTTACCTTTCAGAAGCCATATCAATCAAAAAAAATCTACTGACTTCTGAAGCATATGCATCAACAACGGCTATTAATTAAAATAACGAAACGGGGATGAAAAAGCAATTCGAATTGATAGTTTGAAAAATCAAAAATAAAAATAAAAATAACAAAAACTGCGAGGGATGCAGCATGTGTAAATCTAATCTCTACGAAAACAGTTCCCTATAATAATAAAAATGGAGGTGAATTTTGCAAAACCGAACGCATCCCATTAATAATGCATTTTCAACAAGTACATACTGCAATCTATGTATGTAGCTTTCGATTACACAAAGCACTGTTAATCACATTGTTCATGCAATAATAAATAAATAGATTTCTTAAAGATTTCTAGGTTTGTTTGTACTTCAGACAAAATCCCAGCGATTATATGATTTCATGTCCGTACGAGTCCAAACTAAATGACAGCTTGAAATTGAATCTGATGTGTGCATTACAAAAATCTCCATTATTATTAACTATCAGCTATCATCATCACTGGTTTTGGTCAGGTGGATTTGCATAATATTTGCATATTGTAACATATCTCATCATGTTCTTTTAGGACGGATGAAGAAGATAAAGAGATACTATGATGATGATGCTCCTTCTTCCAAAACAACACATGTAACACTTTGCCCACCACCACTATCATCAAAAGTAAAAAGGAACAAAACGAACAATACAAAAGTTTTGAAGAAAAAATTATACTGCTGCTGCGCTTGTGTTTGTATCACTTTGTGCAGCGTCATCATTTTCATACAATAATATTAATGCAGCTGTAATAAATAATATTATGTGCAAATATGCCTACCCACAAATTATTCACTGTTGCATAATCCATCTCATCTCCTTCTTCATCAGTTGTTACAGTACGGGAGAAAAATAGGATGATTATGAGTATGCTGGTCGAAGCTCGTTCGATAGATAGCTCGTTCGTTCGTGGAATGTGAGCATTATTATGAGTTGAGTTAAAAGTTATTTTCATTTTTTAGAAATTCAAAATCGTCTTTTTCAAATCTGCAAAATGAAGAAAAATCTTATGGGCCATCAGCCATCTTCCCTTGCACTTCTCAAAGTTACCCATTCTATTCTTGATGTGTATTCCGATTTTTGATGCAACTTTTGCATCATTGTCCTCATCTTGAGCATGGAAGCTTCATATCACCCACCACCAACTCCTTCTGCTTCATAGTTTTCCCTTTCATTCAATTTGAAAAAGCAGTCATCAAATCAAAAACGGTGTAAACTACCTTCTTCCATATACATAAAAGGAAATAAATAGGACGACAAAATATCTGTGACTTTTTCGTCCTATTTTAAAACTTAATGAAATGAAATAAAATGAGCATTTAGGCAGGTATAAAATATAGCTGATGTAATCATAAATGACACAAACGTAACAAAATATTTGGAATTCGCGATGCAATAAACAGACAGGAAGACACTTTTGTGTTTTTCATGTAATCTTTTTCTTCTTACCAAGTCGAAGTCAAAGTGATGACGAGCATCAGCTTTTTCCCCTTTCCTTCTTGCATGGTTTTACAACGAAGTGAACTGAATAATCATAATAAAAGCTAATATTTTATTATTATTTATTATTAGCGTGTATAAATGAAATGGGCAGAGAGGAGGGAAGCAAATACGACTCTTCTTATGTTTGGTTCCTTCCCTTTTCTGTGGTTTCACTTTTCTTTATATGCAGTCGTCGTAAGTGAATCCTGCACGCACGCACACATCCCATTCCCATTGGAATCGTCTTCATCTGCCTTTTTTTGGTGAGGAATTCACCTGAGCTATAAAAGCTAAGGAGAATGTAGTAACAGACAGTAATGATATGTAATGAAAATGATGATGAGACAAACGAGACTCTCTTCGCCAAAAAAAATGTGAAGCATTTGTGTGAACTAAATATATCCTGATGGGATGCGGACATCCCAATACCAAACTATACAAGATGGATATTATCATGCAGTGGTCAAGTCAATAGAATTTCGACTACTTCCGACTTGCTCGGCTGGTTTTTGTCGTCAAGAAACTTCCTTTGACAAAGGAGCATCAGTGCAGTATGTAGCGGCAAAACTGCATCATATGCCTACCTACTTCACTCACACAGATTACTGCAATTTCATTTAATTTGCACTTTTTTGGACGGATATGAATGAAGTTACGAAAAGTTCTCTTTTCCCTTGATTTTTTTCTATGATAATCAGTAGCCGCTCCATTTTTTCTCAAATTACTGTCAATAATTTGGATTCTCTACAACCAATAAAAATATCCCAAGAAAATTCGATTAATTTGGGAATGAAAAATAAAATATAAATGAAACAAAAGCTAAACTTAAAAAAAAAGTTATTCAATTTTTTATTTTCAATTTCTAGAATAATCATAGGAATATGTAGTTACATAAAAAATATATAATATATTAAAAAAATAGATAAAGCTTTGAAATAATCACAGTGTATAAAGCTAGCAAAAGGTAAATATAAAGTTAAATGGTAAAGTATCAAGTTCGTATTATTGAAGATAAAAAAAACAACCGAAGCTATTGGATTGCCTGCATGCGGTGATGTCAAATATGTTATTACGTAATTACATTATGTATCCACATTTCAAGTATTGCACCCTGCACAAAAGATTCATTGTTTTGTGCGTACTTTTTCTCTGTCAAAATTCTTTTTTTTTGCATTATTAAAATTTAAAAATAAACATGAAATCCTTATAACGCATCCCAAATTCGCAAACCGGCTATTTATATTTTTCTTTACAAAAAATGGCCGAGGTAAAGCTGTGCCCTAGTAAAAAAAAGTGTAAAATTGAGTTGAGGAATAAGTTGTTTTCGAATGGAAGAGTTTGCTTATTAGCAAAAGTGAGAATTGAAAGGAGCGTAAATCGATTCAATGATGATGATTCGATCAAACACGGAAGTGTACAGCAGCAGTGGAGAAAACAAGAACCAAAGGTATAGATCTTCGATGAAAAATAGAAGACGTCAAGAAGAGAGACGATTGCGATTTTGTTTTTACAACAAAAATAAATTATGAAAAGGAATAAAAGACTATAAAAATATTTGGTAACTCTGTTGTGAGAAGAAATCTGCACGGAGGCTGGCGTGCTGATTTGGTTGGGCGGTTCAGAATGGCCCATCAATGATAGTAATACGTTGCAAAGATGATATGACTTAGTTGAGGATGATGAAAAGTGAGACTTTAAATCATTTAGCGAAGAGGTAGTAATAATGATCAGAAGGACTACGGTAATTATAGCGAAGAATTTAATGGCACTAGAGTGAAGTTTATGGGGCTCCATATTGTTGACGTGGGGGACCGCCGCCACCACCTCCTCCTCCGAACGATGGTGGGGCACCGTAAGATCCTCCAGGAGCGGGTCCTGCTGGAGCTCCGTATTGGGATCCACCACCGCCGCCTCCGTTTTTATAACGGATGAAGTATACTTCAGGTTTCGTTGGTTTTGGTGGGGGAGCGGGCCTGATCTTGACATCTTGACCTGGATTTATAAAAAAAACATGCTCAGAATTTGGACTGCTCAGAATATTGCAATAAATAGTCAAAACTTGACAAGTAAAATGAGTTGGCTTACCTGGTTCAGGCTTCTTGAGCAAGACATAGACCAAAGTCTTCTGTTCTGGTGCTGGAGGCAATTCAATTTCTTGACCCTCTTGTGGAGGTGGAGTTGGGGCCTTGATGAAGATGATTTGATAATGTTTGTCTGGAGAAGGCTGGGGCTGTTGGGGACGAACAGGCCTTGGTTCCGGTGCTTCTGGTGGGGCAACGTGAACTGTTACGTGTTTTTGTACTCCTCCTCCACCGCCGCCGCCTCCATACCCGCCGCCTCCTATTTTTTTTTTACATAGTATTACATAATTAGAATTTAAAAAAAAATGTCTGAAGACCCAGTTTTCCTGTTAAGATTAAAACGTACCACCACCGCCTCCGGAATATCCTCCTCCACCGCCACCCCCAGAAAATCCTCCACCGCCGCCACCTCCTCCAGAGAAGCCTCCTCCGCCGCCTATCAGTTTCGAACAATATATAGAATTTTTCGAAACTTCCGCAAGCCTCTTAAACACGAATAAAACTTACCGCCTCCAGAGTATCCACCGCCGCCGCCACCCCCTCCCCCAAATCCTCCACCACCACCTCCTCCTCCAAAGCCTCCAGCAATGCCAGCCGACGCGACGGCAAACGCGGACGCAAGAACCTTAACAACAAATCACATTCCCCAATTAAAAATCGACTCACAAAACTCAACTCAACCAATGAAACAAATTACGCCACAAAACATACCAAGAAGGTTTTCATGTTGATATAGTCTTTTCCAGTGAATTCACTTCAGAAATCTTCGAAGTGAATCTCAAGTTTTAAGCTATATTTCTGTCGACTTAAACTCTCCTCCACCACCCCCAAGGAAACTACTCTAGAGCACTTTGAAATAGCACAAATGCACCTTGTTTTCTCCCCTGGTAGTTGTCTTGATGGATGAACCAGCGTCAACTGCTAAAATTTTGGGGACTCAGGACCCCTTATAAACCCTCTAGACTTTTTTTGTTCACACATTACGCATGCATTTAAAACATACTTAAAACCCTTCATGTACGGAGTACAGATAAAAGGGAGGCTTTTCGGTAAGGTAGCCCTCAACTCAACGTTTGAACATTCATCATCATCGCAGCTTTTAAAAACGTCATAATTGTAATACCAACAAGCAACTCACCTTTCTACATCGTCCCTTTTATTCTATGACGGTGATGGCCAGTCTAGTCTACGCAGGCTTGGCAAACTATCCCTCGCCAAACTCGACTTGAAACGGCAACGTCATAATTATTACCTGCGATTCGCGGATTGTATAAAAGAAGGCACAATGCACATGTTGCGTCCTAACACATTTCAAAGGGCCCATTGCATTGCATCCCTCCAATCCTCCATTGAGCCCTGATTACCATTTCCATTATGATGATGTGATGATGGTGCCATTAGAAAAGGAAGAGTATAAGAAGGGAAAATAAGTAGCTTTTTATGTAATCATATTTTAAAATACAGGTATTATTCCTTAAAAAAAATCATGTATGCACTTTATCTAGGTTATGTCATGTTCAAGCTTTCAAAATATGAGGAATGGGGACTATCCCCCCAAACTAAAAAAAACTATTAACTTGATCATGCATCATCATCATCATCATCATCATGGAGCGGAATAGAACATTCAGGTAGTATATCATGTTTGAATCGTAGCTAGCTTGTTAAATGTTGATGGTAGTAGGCTTCTTATCTTTCGTTTGATTTTGACTCGGGAAAAGTTATGCTGATGACACGAGCAGGAGGATGAGTCAGAAACGGTCTTATTACCTACCTATTCATCTTATATCCACTTACATAATACGCATTGGATCCCACGAAAATAAGTTGCGTCTTACGCTCAGCTCACTGTTCAGTCTTTCCATTTTCATTTTGAAAAAATGAATATCACTCTGTCTGAATGTGAAATAAAAATAGCGCATTATTATTCAGCGCTAAATTTATGACGTGGACGTGACAGTGTCAGTCCAGCCTCTATAGTGTACATGCAAACAAACGTCACTGACGAAAAATGATGGTGATGACAGGAGGAGTGCGCATAGGTATTATCTTTTGCAAAGTCCCACTGGGATTTATTTGATTGATGAAATGAGTGCACTTCAATGAAGGAGAAGAAGATTATGTTACGAATATGAATTGAATACACATACAATTGCGTATTTGAGCCATTCGTAAACAGCATGAATGTCTTTTTAAAACAATCATCCAAGGCTTTTGTCCGTTTTTTTAACGTATTACACAAGTGCAAGCATTATTTATAACTCACAACTTGATAGTAATCCAGACCCCAGACATAGCCAGATAGCCACATATATGTAAAAAAAAAAATAGTATTCCATTATTTGCAGTGCACTTAATGTGAATGGGAGAGTTGATTGATGAAAATAAAATTGTATTATTGCGTAACAAAAAAATGTTTATAATGAAATGTATCACACAAGTAAGGCCGAGTGGACCCTGCATGTTCTTTAATTTTTCTAATTCCAAAACGGAATGAATACCCTTTCAAAATTAGCCCCCTTTATTTAACGACTGTAGAAAGTGAATGAAAGAGAAAGATGCTGATCTACATAACACTTGAGTCAAGGAATTATAATTAAATTATTGAGTCATCATTCATCATCTTCTTTACAATATTTACTCTCCACTCCAATTTTGACTTGTTGGAAATAAATACAAATATTCTGCTGGCTGAATCAATATATCATTTTGTTCTCAAATGTTTTAATTTTCCGCGCTGTTGCCACCAAATCATCGTAATAAGTAACCGCAATGCAAATATGTAGCTGTTATAAAGTAAACCATCAAAACTAACTAAGTTTTGGAGAAAAAAAGGTTTCAGATAAAAATGAACTGTTTAACGCTAAATCACCAATTATTTAGCACGAGTTGCGGTGGTCAGTGTGAACATTATGGTCACTTTCATTCGCTTGCCGAGCCTACAAAAGGATTAGAAGTGAGCCAAATTTTTACATCATAATGACCCCGATCATTAGCGCATTGTGTGTCACCTGCTAATATGTACAGCCAAATGAAACAAAATTTCTTTCATGAAGTTAGTCGGCCATACTGATCAAATAGATAACAATAAGTAAATGAGTTATGAAGCACCTGTTGCATTTTTACAAAACCTGCATTCTTGTGGTGGAGCTCTGCCAGCATG
>JAQIWX010000041.1:0-36422 GCA_034696785.1 Lepidocyrtus cyaneus | reverse complement strand
ACTCAGAAGGTCAAGTTACCCCATCCTACCAAATTTCAAAAAAATCGGAGTTGACGGGGCCTTCTTCCGATAAGCCAAAATCCACATACATATAACTTGAAGTGAATCCCCCAAGTCAAATTATTGATGACGAACAAGTTGGCACCTTCCAGCCCAACTTTAGCCACGCAAGCCCAAAAGCAGTCTTTACAATTTGAACCCGACAAAATATCTACCTATTTCATTACCTAAGTATTACGTAATGGTAGAATAAGATAATAATAATAACATGCATTTATTTCACTCTTCACGCCTGGCTTCAATCCAAGCTAATAATGTTGATAAGCCGAACGAGGGTGTAGCCTAGCACAGTGCACAATTAATCTTAGTGCCATTTTTTATGGTACAGTTAAATTAAATTGTTATCAAAATAGACTATCCTAATTTTTCTAGCCCCTGTCAAATGGAGTGAGCAAGAAAATGTGCTTGTTGTGGTAGTGGAAGATCAAAAACCTTTTGTACGAAAGGCTTCCTTCCGTTACTTATAACTTTGTAGATAAGATACCTAAGCTAGTTTCTGGTCACTTATCTATCTCAAAAAGGAAGGCACTCAAGCAGAACGAGGACCATATAATCATGCCGTTCTATGATGCATACTCGTGCATTAATCATGTCAGCATAAACATATTAATATTTTCATTTTTTTTTGTTTTTCCAAATCTTATTCACAATGAAATGAACACAACTTACAACAATGCTCATTGATAGATACCAGAACACAATTTGCTAAGATTATGTATTGAGAGGATCTACTCATTTCAGTACTCATGTCTGAATCATCACATTCTAATGACGATTTGAAAACGGTGAACCTTTTAACTTGCAACCCTTCCAGTTCCTGCGAAGTTTTTAGTTCACAGAAAAGAGTCGGCTTTTTTGTGTCAATTTTAATTTCATTTTGGATGGTCCATTAAAAAATCACACTGGTTTGATCATCAATTAAAAATACTGATAAGTAGGTATTTTTATGTAAATTTTGATTTTGTGACTCATCATGTTACGGTTAAGTGCAATATTTATTGTGAGAGCCACCCACTTCCTTCTCTTGTTAATTGTGATTGTGACGACCAATGGTCTCAGTATGCCCCCACCCACATCCATGTCACAGCAGTCCCCCCATGAACGTAAAATGGGTAATCTGCCCATGGTACTTGCCTCCTGGGAAAAGGCCGACAAAATGAAGAACAAAATGGAAGTGGAATCCAAGGATGATGAGGATAAGGACAAAGTTTATGATTTTATCGTGGGTTAGCTAATTTCCCAATTTCCGATTCTGATTTCACTTTAGAATCAAAAGTCAATCTGTCGCCATTATTAATTATTTTATTTTTAATTAGTTGGTGCGGGTACTGCTGGGTCAATAATTGCGTCCCGTCTCTCCGAGCAATTCACCGTATTGCTGCTGGAGTCCGGTGGCCAACCCCACATGAACCATGATAACCCTGCGATGTCCCTGATAATGGCAAAGCATCCGGAAACGGATTGGATGTACTCGTCCGTTCCTCAAAATGAAACTTGTCTACTGTGCCCAGATAAGGTCCGACAAAAATTTCAAATTATCTCCTCAAGCTTATCTAAGTCATCTTTGAGAAGCATTAAAATAAATGTGAATTTTTAGAAATACACATTCTCCGCCGGGAAGGGACTCGGCGGCTCCGCAAATCTGAACTACATTGGAACCCTCTACGAAGGCCAGTTTGCAGACTACAATGAGTGGATGGAGGCAACCCAAGATCCGGGCTGGGGTCTCTTTATGCTCCAGTCATATTTCAAAACCGTGAAGGAGTACATGAAGAAAAGTACATAATTTAATTAACAATTGCAATTATTTAAAACTGCAGCATATTCTTCCGGCAAGTTTATAATGACTGATTTTGTTTCGTTTAAGAGTACCCCACCGCCACTGGTGAAAACGCTTACTATCGATCCCCGTTCAAGGCCCTAATCAAAACTATTCCGAAACTTGAGGTTCTCAAGTATTCCAATGTTCATCGGGTAATTAGTGAATTCGGAACTAACTAAACAGAATTACCTCGGTATCTTTACCATGCCTTATTGTCGTGTCAATGACCTATTTATAACCAGATTCATTTTGATGACAACGGTCGAGCCACTGGCGTTGAGTACGAGCGACATGGGAGCATTAGACAAGCCAACGCATCTAAAGAGGTAATCCTTTCCGCCGGAACATTTGGAAGTTCCAAGCTGCTCATGTTGTCTGGAATCGGACCGAAGAACATGCTGCAACGCTACAATGTAATTACTACCCTCAACTTAATTATTTCAAATCAGTTTAAAATGGCCCGGAAATTTAATTGATTTTTTCTTCTCTCGAAATAATATTCTTGGCAGATTACCCAAAAGGTGGACTTACCTGTTGGAAAGAACTTCCAAGACCATTTGGCAATCCCACTAGGTCCCTTCTTCAAAACGGAGGAACAAAACGCCACCACCATGTCGGCAGTGCATGATTCCTGGAACTCCACAACAATTCTCAGAATGCCCCTCATCAACCTAAACTACAATGCTTACTCAAAAGAGCTTTCCCATTTTTTAGGCATCCCTGAAAATATCTTTACTGAGTATATGACATCATCCTCCCACAAGTACAAAAATTCTTCCTTGGGAGGAGGAAGTGGAGGAGTTGAAAGCAGCTCAAATTCCATGTTTATAAATGTGGCTCTCAAAAGGCCCCTCTCCCGAGGGGAGATCCTGATAACCGGAAGTGATCCCCAACTTAAACCAATCGTCAATCCAAACTTCCTCTCCGAAATGAATCTGGATCCGTCCATGCCCATCTCTTCAGAGAAGCAGCTTCTCATCGACGGCTTGGAGGAAACGGTGAGGCTGATGGAGGCCAATCCCAAATTCAAGGCTAAATTCACGCAAGTCCCCTTTCCGGGCTGTGAAAGCTACATATTTAGAGGATACGGCTATTGGGACTGCTACATAAGGCATTTCTCAATCAGCTTGAATCACGGATGCTGCACATGTGCAATGGGCTCCTCCACATCCAGCATCCCAGCAGTGGTCAATCCCCAGCTGAAAGTTTATGGAGTGAAGGGACTCCGGGTTGTGGATGCCTCCGTGATGCCCACCCTGGTCGGAACTTTTCCTTATCATAGCGTCGCTGCCATATCTGAAAAGGGGGCTGATATGATAACCAAGCAGTACCTGTTTGGAAAGGAGCACAGCCAAGAATCTGATGAGATAAGTCATACTAATCAACTGGATAGTAAAGTTGATCGGAATGATGATAACAATAATAATAATAATGCCGGTGGCTATCAGTTCTTCTCCGGATTCCGGATCATGAACTTATCCTTCCCTCAAATCAGCACGGATCCTCCAGCGCCCAATGCATTTCCCGAGGCATTAAATGAATTTTGGAAGAAGACGGATCAAATCATTCAAAAAGCTTATTCCCATGGGCTGGGCTCCAGCCTGAGCGAGGATGATCTGACCCCTCCTGGGGAGGAGCCTACGGGGAAGCCCAATCCCAGTCATTTTCCGGTGAAGCCGTTGGCAGCCAGGCTAATATTTCATCCGTTGATCCCTCAAGAATCCCCGCCCATTTCGAATATCAATAATAATAATAATAATGACTTATTCCAGAGGGAGGATAACCCAAATACATTTAGCTTTTCTTCATTGTTCAAAAATCTGTTTTCATTTAAGCCTGTGGAGATCAAGCCATTTGCCGGTTTTGATATTGATGTGAAAAATCAGACGAGTTGAATTGTGATCGGTCGAAATAGTCATTAGTTTAGTTAAGACTTTTTTATTCAATAATTATTTTTAGCAATGAGTAAAACCCCCAATCAATGGATTTAAATAAACTGTAATTTTTAAAAAATTCATATTATTATCTTATCTTTTATTAACATGTGAGCATTCCTCCATCAAGCAAGATATCCGATCCCGTGGTCATTGCCGACGCGTTACTCGATAGGAAGAGGACCGCATCCCCGATCTCACTCACTTCCACCATCCTGTTCAAGATTTTCCTTGAGTTGGCCTTCAACACGTTTTGCAAGACTTGGCTCTGATTCCCGGCGAGATTCCCAACCTGCTCCGTCTTGACCATGCAGGGTCGAATGCAATTCACGCGAATCCCATATTCCCCCAGCTCCAATGCCATGCATTTTGTGAGCATTGTGACGGCCGCTTTGGAGCAACTGTATGTGCATAGTCCAGCTACTGCAATTACGTCAGACTGTGCAAATATAACCAAACTGCGTTGAAAAACTAAAGAGTTGATCAAGTCGTGTCGGAGAAAAACCGACGATATCATTTTTACTTACAATGGAAGAGATGTTCACAATAGTCCCATTCTCCACCTTATTTGCAATCATTTGTTTTGCAACGATTTGGCTCACGTTGATCATGGCTTTGTAGTTGAGATTGAAAATTCTGGAAAAAAATTGCAGATACAATATTATTGCAATCCTTCTTGTTCCGTAAATCATAAATTAGAGGTAAACCAATGAGGAGGTTGGCTGGTAATTTGCTCGGCTCACACCATTCCTTTGGAAATATAGATTCAGATTAATACGTCCAGCTTCTCCTATGTTATTTAGCGAGCTTACTGATCTATGGATTCCGACTTCACATTTAAAAACGTTTCGGCCGGTCTCCCAATTCCCGCGTTGTTGATGAGGTGATGGACGCAGCCAACCCCTTCCAGCGCAGTCTTTGTTCCCTCCCAGTTGGATAAGTCGACTTGGAACGTTTCCACTGTGGGATGGGATGTTTTGACGTTTAAAAGCAACTCTAAGTCATAGTCTATAACGATTACAGATGCTCCAGTTGTCAAGAACTTTTTTACGATTCCCAGCCCGAGTCCTAAAAAAATATTGCTGTTAACTTAATAACAACTTAAACCTATGCATGATAGCATGTTGGTGCTGTGCAGAATTAATATTGAATTTTGCTCTGTTGTATTTTAGTATTTACCTCTCCCGCCCCCAGTCACCAGGACCCTTCTCCCCCGAAAATCAAATTGGCTGGACATGATTTCACAAACTTCCCAAACGTGCTTTCTGCTTGAAGGTGACTGAGTGTTAACAGCTAATCATCTTGATTTTGATGCGAGTATGCTGGAATTGGGTCAATGATTTAATTTAATAATTTGTAATTTAATAATTGTATAATGTTTACTGGACTGTGGATAATTCATCAACTTCATCTTCCATAGTCTCATCACATTACATCTTAACCCCAATCTGCCGTGGAATCAATCATTCATTCAATTTGAATATCAATTCATTCATCAAAGAAAGTAATAAAAAAATGAATAGACCTCATATTTAAATATATTCACAAGGTATGTCTAGCAATCATCAGCATTTATTCATAATTTACTTCACTTTTATCTACATGGTTGTTTGGGGTTTGAATTTAAGCAACACTCTTTGTTTATGATTTATTCAAACAGTTTTTGACGCAAATAAGCGGCTCACGTATATATGTACATGATTATGATTCTAAATGATATTTTGGGGAGGTTTGTCACTACTGCTTTGTCATACATAACAGTACTTTTTCCTACGAAATCGCTTGTTTTTCATAACGTCTCTCGAAAACTGGCTGCTTCTCAGAAATGTACCGATATACATAAGTGCTTGTTACTCTCGCTGGACAATGTTAGTCTGTACTCGTTCACAACATATTTATGGTTGGTACATGGCTCATGTGACGAAAGAAATCCAAAAACAACTGAGGTTCTTTATTTTATTAGTATAAAGTTAAACGCAGCGCTATATTTATCAGTATAAAGTTAAGGTTGGAACCAGTAACATGTTTCGAGCCATTTATTTGCTTGTACCATGATTTATGCATGATTAACATTTTATCGCTTATCAAATCACAATTTTTATACTGCAAAAAGATAAGATACTTGTATTTGCTACTGTATCGTGATGTTATTTTATATCAAATTCCAGGATGATTTTACACACAACCTTTTTTTTTCTTTTTTCAATCCAAAATCGCCGCGAAGTTTAAGAAGAACAGATCGTTCTCCCAATCCAATTGAAGATCGGTTGAAATAGAAAATTTATTTAAAAATTTGAACACTTCGTTGTGAACAAAAATTTTGCAACCAACAAAGCAACAATAATTGTATAATGCCAAGTGCACGGCAGAAAGTGAAGTTAAGTTTTCCGTTATTGTTTGTAACTCCTCCATTGCAGATGGGAGATAGTAACTCATAATGTTGGGATCTCAAGAACGGTTTCAGCCCAACATTGCAAACATTGCTCCAAACGAATTAATTTGGACGAGTTAAAGGAAAACATACTGGTGGCGTGTAGTTCTCATACATCAATTAGGTAACTGTCCAGTTTTAAAGCATAATTTGCACTACATTTCTATGCCTTAACAATACAATACATAAGGATGTTTCATCAATAATTGTTCTATGCACTTTTCAATGTTTTCTTCCAAAAATAGAAATCGGGAATCCCATTCGGCACTAATCAAAATAATTATTCCGGAAATGGTGGAGGGCTCATCCTTCCTGTCGGAAGAGGAATCAGATACTCCACCGTCATTCCATAATAACTCCACAGAAGAGTCAATAAACGGGGACGGTTCCAGTCAATTGCATTTGGACGGTGATCACAGTACCACGAGAAGAACGAATAAGAAAAAAAAGTGCTCTCCTAAACTCTGTTTCTTCGGCTCAACAATCGGAATGCTTGTTGCAAGCATAGTCGCAGTGGTATTGCTGCTAATTGTCGAAAGCTACAGCTTTGAGCCTAACAAACGCTCAAATGAAACTCATCACCATTCTCGATTATTAACTGCTTTACCGGAAGTTGAAAACAAAACAGACACCACAACCCTCAATCCAAGAGGGTATGAAAATAATTTACACAACCAATCAGCAGACGTAACCCTGTCATCATCCCCCTCAATAAGTACAGGAATTAGTACGGTCCAAAATAGTCTAACCAATGTCGCTTCTCCTAGTCCTACTTCTATTCCTATCATAAACCCAAACCCGACTGAAAAGCCAACAAAACAGAATTCCCTCCAACGGGAGATCGTATTGGATAGTGCTTTAAATTATCTCTTTTACATAAATCTCATATGTAGTGTCCATATCAGGAAAAGACTAACATTATACCACATAGACTCCCACGAATTTAATCGTTTTCGCTTCGACTGCGCCGAACGAATCGACGGTCTTTTATTTCTTGGGGCGCAAATTTATTTAGAGGAAATTGCAAGCTTGCTAAATAAAACGAAAAGACTCTCGTATTTAGGGTTCAACGGGTCAAGTATTTGCACTAAAAATGAAGGATTCCGTAGCATTTCCGTTGACAGTATTTCCCTCAAGTCTTTGAGAGGGCTTGAGTTCAAGAATATGATAGATCCGAATTATAGAACTGACTGTGCTGAGCTGTTTTCATGGCTTGCTAGTGACAAAGTGAAAGACATGAATCTAGCCAACCTGTCCTTTTCTGATGTTGTATTCACTCTGAAAAATCAAGCGGATGTACATGAGCTAACACGGAAGTCATTTAAAATGTGGAGACTCAGAGTATTAAACATGTCGGGTGTTGTACTAAACACGAGAATGTTTAATGTGACGATGCCTCCCCGAAATTTATTTGCTGTTCGGTTTTATCCAAAAAATTCTCGGTCCAGTTTTGCAAAGGCAACTTTGTTCAATATTCTGAATACTATGTTGGCTCATAGCACTACAGTCATATTTGAGAGTAATGTCGCACTGTCCTACAAAGCGTTCATGCGTTCCCTGGGCTCTCTCAATAGGACGGGTATTGAAAGGTTAAAACTAACCATTTATTTGGGGACTGCCAATTGCGAGTTTCTTTCTTTCGAATTTTTACATCAGCTTCCAAAAATTAGGGTGTTTGAGCTACACTTGAACTTTTCGGCGGAATGCCAGAAGCGTGCGAGAACGGAAGCTATTTTGCTCCAGAAATTTGGCCATTTGGATAGTAGTTTAAATTATCTGTCGAATTTTAAGATAATTTCTAATGCAAACTTTACGGCTATGGGAGCGTCCGACTTGCATTGCCGTGATACTCGGAGAACAAAGTCGGAACTAATTTTTAATCGAATCCCGAATTGTATATAACGTTTTGGTAATCCCTTGTGTCATATGAGCAAATCATTGTAAGTAGGTACAGTCCGACCTCGTTAGTACGGCCACTCAACGGCGGTAGATTTTATGACCGTTGTAAGCAGGGACCGTCATACGTACAACGGTCTCGGCCGCTATAGCCGGGTTTTCTACGTAAACCTCAATTATTAAGATACAAACCCATGCACATGTATTAATGTCACTGGTTACTTATAAAATTCACTGTGTGTACAAAGCTCTTGGCCGTTCTAAATAGGTAGAAAATATAAATTTCCAAATTAAATGAACTGGGTCTCGTATTAGAGCAGCTTGATGCTAGAACATGTTGGTGGTGCTTGAAGAATATGTAGCCTATGACCGTTATATCAAGGTTTTTTACCTCTCGGGACCCTACTTTTACGACCGTTCTAACCGGGGACCGTTGTATCCAAGGCCGTTATATTCAATAAAAAATACATGTGTCTTATGAGACTTGAGCAGGGCGAAAGATTTTCGGACGTAATAACGAGGTGACCGTTATGGATCACGCCGTACTAACAAGGTCGGACTGTAGACGGTAGTAGGAGTAAAACAAAAGTGTAATTTGACATGAATAAGTAAATAACTCTTTGTAAATGGTTTATGAATCTACTAATTCAATATGTAAGTAGGGTAAATTGTATTAACACTTTTTCGACTTATTTGTATATTTTTTATTGTTACATAATCATTTGGTAAATTTTAATCTTATCTATTCAACAATGTACAAGTAAATGAGTAGCTCAAATAAACAGAAATAATTAGATTCTTTCATAAAAACGAGATTTAGCTACGATTTTATATTTGCTTTAGTTTTCTTGGCAGTTTCGGTTGAATTTCCTTTCGAAGAGATTCCCTTCACTTTCTCCCCGCTACTCACATCATCATATTCACTGTCATTTTCATCCTCCCGCGAAAGTGTCATCACAGCCGCAGCTCGTTTCTGTCGGCTTGCCTTTAGTTTGTCCTTCACCACGGCAATCTTCCCATTCGCATTCCTTCCGGCTTCCACGATCAACTTTGCTACTTTGGACACTTTGGGGGTTGTGGATACAGTTGGAGGAGGTGCTTGGGATGGTGTTGGGACAGGGGTGGCAATTGGTAAAAGCTCTTCGTAGTAATTGGGCATTTGGTATTGCTGATGATATTGATTGTACTGATCATGCCCCGGTGGAACAGGCTGATACTGATGATGGTACTGCTCCACCACCGCCGGCTCCACAGGTTGCACTGGCACTGGCTGATATTGTTCCGGGATCATTTCAGGATATTTTCCAGTGGCTATTTCAAAGCTCCCTTCATCCTCCACCTCTTTATTATTATTGCCATCATTTTGCTGCTGCTGAGGCATCATGACGTTGTGGTGATACTGTTGCCAGAAATTTTGGAGGGAAGCCTGCCGCTGGGGAACGAAGCCATTCGTGCCATTTCCATTATAATCCTCAACAGACTCCACAGGGACAAATTCGCTGTTTTTCACAGGCATCATCATCTCATCCGAGGAGCTGGAGTAATCATAGCTTCCGACATTTTCCTCATCAGGGAATTGGGGATAATTGACTTGGTCATTGGGATGATGATGATGGCTCAGTTGAACAGTCTCGACTACAGGTACTGGGGTGACCACTTCGGATTTCCCCCCAACGTATGGCTGAAATTGTGAATCCGAATCACTTTGTGTTAGGGATTTGGTAACAATTCCACTGAAGTTGATGATAAGGCAGGTTGTTATCAATGTGAAATGCGGAAGCAACTTTTGATGACGCATTTTAATTGGACTGATTGATAAGATTGGGAAAGTTGGGCACTAAAAGCCAGACAGAAGTTGTACTGGAGACTGATAACAGGCGAGAACGAATGACTGTCACATGTGCTATGAAAACTGCGTGTTTAATTTAGGAACACGCTGATGAGATCAGTCTGGAAAACTTTCCATATTCCAACTTTGGTTTTCGCAATAATTTTTTTTGTTCAGAGATTTTTTTCGCGATCTTTTTCCTTGAAATACGTACCTACTTTAAAGGAGATCCTTTGATTTAAAATTCAATAATATTTTTTCTAATCCACCTTCTTCACAGCCCAGGATTCAAACTGGGAAAAACAGAATGATGAATGATGACTTCATGCACTAATCATGTTGTGGGGTCTCATCTGATCTTCCGATATTCGACGTAATGCTGCTATATATCATGTATATTATGTTACATAGGTGAATTCAAATTGTGCATTGTATTTTTTTCTTTCTAGATTTTATTCAATTAGCAAGATGACTTGATTCCTTGTAGAAGTAAGAAACAAATAGCGTGATCAAGAATCAATAGGAAAATAGATACATTCATTCATGGTAGCATTTTCTTAGGAGAATTTCGGCGAATCATAATAGCCCAGCAAAAAACTTGACTTACTGGTTAAACAAAGTGAATAGGATATTGATTAATACATCATGACATGAAATTACAACTTTCTATGCATTGCGGTAGCCTATTGTTTTATCTGTCATGTGCATACAAAAAAGTGTATATTATAGCTACTAGCTTTGTTGATGGTATGATGATGATGAGGGATGATGGTAAGACACACAACGAGATATGATAATATTGATGTGTTATCGTCAATTGAGAATGCAATAATAATTTAGCTTGGCAGTTGCAACTCAATATTTTATTAAATGCTGCGATAAATAGTATTTGAAAATTGAGACTTCATAACTATTATTATGTACTTTCTGTTTCACTTGTTGTGCATAATTCATTATCTTTGGAATTCTTTGCTTTTTTCCCATATATCTAGGAGATTTAAATTTCGAATTCATCATATTATGCTACTACCGCCAATGAAAATAAACATAAGCAAGAATAGTCCAAATTTTCAAACAATTCTTGCATTACTCACTTCTTACTACGTACATATAACAAATTCAGAACAATAAATGTTCCTTCCGCTTGCTTCGCATTTAGCGTTCAGGTTTGTAGAGCGATTTCACTTTTGCTCTCGATACTGAACTGTGATGATGAAGTATGTGACGATCACCCCGGTCATCTGCATATAAAACATACATATGTACAACAAATGCCTCGCTAATACAAATTGGCTTAAAATCGAAATAAAATAATATAGCAAGATAAATAGGAATGCATTTATATTTTTGTAAACTAGCAAAGTAACTATTGTTATCATGGAGTTAAGATAACAATAACTTACTTGTGCGACAACACTGTATGTGAGGGTAAACAGGCCACATGCGGACATCCCAACCCGGTTGGAAGAGATCTCATGGAGGATCACGGTTAGTTCCCTCTGCGACATTTCACTCAAAGAGTCCTGAAGATTCTTGGAAATCCAGGGGGTCATCTTCCCAATCTGCATACAGGCGCATAAAAATAATTTAAAAAAAGGGTAAACAGAATTGGAGGGAATAATTAACCTATTCATTTTTTTTCAATTTATTCTTTACCTGGCGAGATATTTCCGCGGACAGAACAAACGTTGAAATGATAAGAACGTAATAAATCAGATACTTAAACTTCATCAACGTGTCATCGTCCACCGTCAGAAACTCGTCCAAATTGATGGAGAAGTACAACAGGGCTGTTAGCGTATAGGAGAGAATTATCGGTCCAAATGTGCGATTCACTATGTCGGTGTACTCGAGGAGGTCCTTATACCTGCCTGAAATTTGACTCCATGTCTGGGAGTCAATTGTCTTCTCATTGGGGTCATTATCAACAACAGTTGAGATAAAATCCTTTACCCCCACCCACAACAAGAGAGGACCGACCAGCACAAGGAGCTCCTCCGCTATCCCCATGATGGTTCGAAAGTAGCGACTCGTGACCAGAACAACTGTTAAGACGATGTCCATTGCTGACATCCGGTGTAGAGGAAAACGGTCCGTGCCTTTGCAATCAAATCGCTCGATGCAGAAGGAAAATTTAGCGGAGTGGGCTGCCAAGCATTTGATGACGCCGACTGGATCAAATTGGGATTTGGCGAAGATGTCCGTTCCACTCAGAAAGTAGAAGGTCATGCATAACGTGTTCGTGATGCCGATGAAAGCTACCAGCCGGGAAAGTCGTTGCTGCAATTACAAAAATAGTACTAAAAAATATGCTGTCATTTAATTGAATGGAAGTCAATGAATTTTCCAATTACATTCAAATTTTCTAAGAATTTTGATGTCATCCTTCTGTAAGAAAACTGGACGATTTCCAGGAACCGATCTTTCATCAGCCATAGCGCAATCCAGACATTCAGATTGAAAACCAAGTTGATCAACCGATGGAACAATCTGAAGTACAGGACTGGGTTCCAAGACAGGTTTTCCTTGGGAAGTTGAACTACCACATCGTAAGCTCGGTAGCCGATCGATGAGACCATTCCAAGGAAGCAGATTACCTATACACATATTTGTATTAGAAACTGTCTATTTCTAGAAAGCTGACGAAACAAAGAATTCTAAAATGATGCTTCCCATCTACCTGTTGAGGCAGCCATTGCTGAATGTAAAATTTATGGTTAGCCCCCTGCTTGATTTTGAACGGGGAAAAGCATATCACATGCGCAACGTGGAAAAACGTTAATATGATATTTGAAAAGGTGGGCCTTGGAGCGTGCTTATAGCTGGAGAGATTTTCTTGCAACGATTTGCTGGAATATTGATGAATGGGCAGAATTGTAATGTAGGTATTTCCGGGAATTGAAAGTTTGTTTTCCATTTTTTTAGTGAGGACACAGCGCAAAGCAACGAATTGGATCCTTTTAGCAAAAATGCTCCTTTTACGCAATGACAAATTGAAATAGGTAAATTATTGTCCGAAAATAATTGAATTCATTTCAGCAGAATCTACCTTGCGTTAATCTCAATATTTTGGGCGGGTCTGTCAACATAAAAGCATGTTGGTAAACATTGATAGCTGTTTGTGATCTAGTGGGAGAGAAGTTAGAAGTATGTAATTGTTGTTTCAAGGCGGATCCAATCAAATTTAGGACAAGATAATTTTAAAAAATGAATCATCTGTATCATCAATCATTTCAATTCATAATTGATCCGTAGGAGAATTTAGCTTTCCCAATTTCAATTTTTAGCTTTAATTTTCAGAGGCCCGTCGTCAGGCCCAATTCTGGCAACCCAACTCCATTTAACCAACTGCATTGAATAGACTGAGGATGAGTTGAGTTTTCAGAATCAAGTTCATTCCTGACTCGAATTTTTTTTTACTACACCAAATATATTAATAAATTTTACAATTTAGCAGCTAGCTAATTATGTTTCATGATCCTATTAAACAATACCTATATGAGTTATCCCTATACACTCTAAACTAATACTTGGAGCAAATTTGTTCTATCTGCATGTTCATCATCATCAATTCTCATCGTTAGCTTATTGCCACTGCCGAATGTCCTTCCAACATCTATTTTTTTTTGTGTTTGTAGGGTCGATGAATGATTCATGAATTTTCCTACTTTAAAAGAAAGAAAATCCTCTACAAAATACAATAATGTACTATCTTCTTCCAGTAGTGTTGCACCATTTATATTCTTTCTTGCTCATGCAAATTCCAACGATTAGGCTTAAAACGAATTGCCAACTGACACGGTATCTGAAAACGACAGTCAACGTAGTTGAAAGACTCCCTCTTCATATAACTCCCAACCAACTTCTAGCTCGATTATCATACAAAGTGCAAAGTAAAGACAAATGAAACATGTTTCATTTCATTCACTTTTTCCACTCCTCCATCATCATACCATGAGAACTATATGCGCTTCCTTTCCTGTGTAGCATTACATTACAGATACTATCGTATGCAAAAATTCCAGAATAGAACGAGTCGCACCCCCAAATGCCCTTGAAACGGAGGAATCCTATTGGCGCAGTTTGAGCAAGAAAGGAAGGTGAATGAATGCTTTCCAACCAAAAAACTGATAGAACATGCCCTACAGCTTTTAAATCCACTTCCCTTCCATAAAGCATAATACATACCCGTATGTACAAAAATATCATATATGCACGTGCAAAACTGAGAACAGTATTCAATTTTTGATAATGCTTATTTTCCCACCGGCTACGTCAAGTAAGTCAGTCAGTAGTCGGCAGAGTAGCTTATTTCTATCCTCCTCCTGTTCACCTCCATCGAATCGTTAGGACACTTCAGTCAGTTGCTCGCTGCTACCCGTACAGTTCATAGCCAACTTTTTTTTACCGTCTGTCTGGATAAGAATTTATTTTGCAAAAAGGTACAATCTTATTGATCCAGCTCAGAATAGTGAAAATAACGATTTTAACTCATTTTCTTTAAGAAAACGTTGATATTTTTGTTTAAAGAAATTGATATCAGTTTGTAGCTTAACTTTCTGTTTTCCTTAATTTCAGACCACTTCACTTCTCAACTGACAGTTTATAGTTTAAATACTTATTGCTCACCGGACTCATCATGGCGGAAAGCTACAAGTTAACCTACTTCAACATCAAGGCCCTTGCGGAACCCATCCGGTTCATTTTCGCCCATGCCGGAGTGGAATACGAAGACAACCGGATTGAGCGTGAGAACTGGCCGGCTGTGAAGGAAAGTAAGTATGGCTACTTGACATTTTAGTAATTAATTGGCATAATATACTCCAATTAAATTGGTTGGGTGGCATGCTCCATTCAAGACATATAAAAATACAAACTCTGGACTACATATTGAAACAGCATTGGATCAGCATACAATGACGAAAAGCATATCAGCCAAATTAAGAGAATTTTCCCCATTAGCAAATAAATAGTTAACTGATCAAACACAGTCGACGGTCAATGCAGTGACTGTTGATTTTCGATTCCGTTTTCCATTTGTTACATTTTCTCTATTGTGAATATTTTTGCTCATAGCATGGTAGGAAAAGCAAGACATACGTCATTCAAAAATCGATCTGGGCAGGGAACGGAAATGCAAACAGGGAATTCGATCAAAGCTCCCCCATGCATTACTATTCCCATTCCAAGTAGAAAATGTCATGTTGAAGAAATATAAATTTTGTCAGAATATTGCTTTTAATGTATTTTATTTGCTCGTAATCGGTTTTCCACTTCATTTCTTCATTTTTTTCTTCGGGAAATGCATGGAATGATTACACCAGAATTTGAAGTAGTTAAAGTGATTCTGAATAAGAAATAATAAAGCTGAACAAAGACTTGACACTTGAGTGGGATACAGATATTTGATACATGGCTTCCCCTTGTCGTTTATGCAATTTTGTTGCAAGTGGGCCGGGCGGTCTGCCGTTTTTTTTTGTTACTTTTGCCCATATCACGAATTTTTAGACTATATTTGTTCATTTTCCTTTTCCCATCCCAGTAAAATACTAATCAGTATAGAATGGCCATTATAGTCGTCAATAGGGCATAATATGATATGGCACACCGCGATAAAATCTTCCCAAAAAACTATTATTTGTATGGACCATATAATTGCATTGCAATACAACAATGTACACCTCACATTTGTACTTTTCGGCATTTTTAGCATTTCAGATTTAGGAATATACATAGGTGCATCATACATTTGGATGGCTTCATGAATACATGAACATATACATTGTTAGTTCGACCAAGCAAGAAATAAGCGATTACAATTTTTTGCTTTCATGCAAATGACCTTCAACTGACATTTTCCAGTGTATTATTTTCTGACAAAAAAAAATTGAGCCAGAAATGGGTTTGTTGAATTTTGCTACGAGAAATGCTTATTTCCATTGTCCTATTGGATGACTTTCATTTCATGTCGGTGGCACGATTTGCTCCAAGGTTGTTGCACATACCTAATTGCAATTCAATGCAGTTTTTTTTGTTAGGTTTTTGTTTTGTTTAAACATTGACTATACTTATCTTTCAGATTATCCATGGGGTCAACTGCCCGTGCTGCAAGTTGGAGACCAGACTCTTACCCAGTCCAACACGATTGCTCGCTACCTGGCTAAGAAATTCGACTTGCGGGGGGATGATGACTGGGAGGTAGCCAAAATGGATGAGTATGCCGATGCTTTAACTGATTTCCGTGGAGGTATAATATTTAAATTTACTAATTGAGTATTTTGATTTTTAAAAGCTGACCAATTAAAATTAATTTGAATTAAATTTAATTATTTCCTGTAGAATGGCGCAAGCACTTCATGGAGCAGGATGAGACGAAGAAGGCCGAGCTGAAGAAGAACTTTGAGGAAGTGGTCGCCCCAAAATACCTCTCCAAGTTTGATAAAATCGTCGCCGACAACGGGGGACAGTACTTGGTTGGGAAGAGGGTCTCCTGGATTGATCTCCAGTTGGCACACTACCTCGAGTTCTTCGCCGTCCAAGCGCCAACCCTGTTGGACAGCTACGATAACCTGAAGAAGTTGAAGGAGACCGTTTTCGAGATCCCTCAAATCAAGGCTTGGATCGAGAAACGTCCCGTCACCGCTATGTAAATTGATCTGAAACTGTTCGCTGTGATAGAATACTTATGCATTAACGTAATACTTTATTTAATTATATTTAGCAAAACAAAAGCATTCATTATTATAAATATTGGGAAAAGTTATTTCATGTGCGGGAAAAATTGGCTTTTGGCTAAGAAAAGTTTAATAAAATAATTTCACTTAATTGTGCTAAGTAGCAAAAAATGCAATAAGAGTCTAATGTACTGATTTCCTAACCATTCCAACGGGTAATCGTCAAAAAGCAACATTTAAACATAATTCATGACAGATATTACGGCTGTGAAAATATTATATTTTATATTATATCGAAGCATATGTAGCAGATCGTTGATTGGGTTAGCATATATTATCCCAATCACATACGAAGTTATTCTCATTGGATTATGATAAGTGTAGTATTAACTAAATGACGAAGGCTCATACTTCACTTGCATTCTTCTGATAGATATGCACAGGTGAATTTCCTCAACAACACGCTCATGCCATGCATTGCCAGCAGTTCCAAACCGGCAACCTTCCAGGTAGGTCTCTTCTGTCTCGTCTCGTGTGTTTCATTGACAGTTCATGTTCCACGCTAGTAAGGTCTAGTATACATATGCACATTATTGCACATTATCAGTGCATAATAAATAATACATGCGGTAAGTTACAGAATACACGTTCGGCCACTGCAATTTCAAATGTGTTGAACAAAACAACAAGCCCATATGTTTATCCATTATAGTATGATAAAATGCTCTCCAGAATCCAGACAACAACTTTCGTGAAGTGAAATAGTTTGTTTTTTCAAATAGTCATGTCGTGTCCTGAAATTATTTTGCAGACAATTTGATTCATCCAGCTCTATCAGGATTTATGGGAAACCAAGATTGACAATTTCTTACAATTAAGTCATGGGAGATTCATACAAACTAACATACTTCAACATCAAGGCCCTAGCCGAACCAATTCGGTTTATGTTCGCGTACGCTGAAGTACCTTACGAAGATGTTCGGATCGAGAAGGATAAGTGGCCTCCATTGAAAGAGAGTAAGAAGCTACCTATACAATTTTGTCAAATCCCACAATTCTTCTGACAAGTGAAAGGAGAGTGTAGAAAGCTAAGCATCTGATTGGTGACCTGTCTCGGACGGTTGTAGAGTTTATTGAGAACGTCTGGTTCGCAATTAGAAAAATTCTTAACTTATTGTTAGCTTATCTATTCATATTGCATTGCACTTTTTTAGAATACACGTGGGGGCAAGTACCTGCGCTACAGGTTGGAGGTAAGACCCTCTACGAGTCCAATGCAATTGGACGTTATCTAGCAAAAAAGTTTGACTTGTTGGGAGAGGATGACTGGGAGGCTGCCAAGATAGATGAGTTTATTGATGCTCTTGTGGATGTCCGAAATGGTGAGTAAAAAAATATGTCGATTTCAACAAGCTATCAAAAATGCAAAATAGCCATCATTTCATTTTTCACTAACCATTTTCTACTCATTTTTTTAAAACAGAATACCGAAGATATTTAAATGAGCAAGATGAAACACGAAAAGCCGAACTGAAGAAGAATTGGGAGGACAAAGTGCTAGTCAACTACGCTGACAACGCTGAAGCCCAAATCATATCCAATGGTGGAGGACCTTACATGGTTGGAACGAAAGTATCATGGCTGGATCTTTCCCTGGCCCATTTTCTCGATTCATTTGAAGACCACCATCCCGGTATTCTGGATAGCCACCCTCATTTAAAGAAATTGAGGGAAACCGTTCTGGAAATTCCGCAAATAAAAGCCTGGGTGGCTAAGCGGCCTGTTACGCATCACTAATTAATTACTGTAGTCTGGTAATGGTATGTAATATGTATAGTTAATTATATTTTTTTCTGAATGTAGAAAATAAACTGAAAATTAGTAATTTGAAAAAAAAAATTTGACTTATGGTACGTTAGCTTTTTTATTCCTTATAACTATGTTTACTAACTAACAATTAAAAAATAGTAACAATAACAAAGTCGCCATTACAGATCTAAACGGGATCGATACGTACTGCTTATATCTCTCTTTTATAAATATTTTTTTACATAATTATATTATTTACCTACATCTATAAATTTCTCCTATTGTTATATGTAGGTTTACATAAAAGTTCTACCTTGTCATAAAAGTGCTCAGGTCAGATGTCAGGTCGAAAACTTAAAACGATTTTCGTTTTTATTTAAACATTCGTCTAGAAAAAAAATATGAAACAAAGTAAGAAAAAATAGCACAAAGTTCATAATTTGCAACATGTACGATCTTAATACGATCTTTGTTTTTTAGGATTTTTTTTTTAATTTTGAATAGGGTAAACAAAAGATATATTATGAACAAGATAAACAAAAGGAAATATTTTGAATGGAAACTAAAAATTTTCTTTGTTCCTCCCTCGAATCTTGTTCCAGCCAAAAATGTATCTTGGACAACGTTTTTGGCTGGAACAAGGTTATAATTTTTCTCCAATTTTTCTTCAGTCAAATCAATCATGTAGTATTTTACTTCCGTGTGTATATCATCGACACATCAAAATCATGTGACGTTACTCATGATAATGTTTACTTTCCGTTGTCAAGATACAAATTAGTCTAAAGATTTTTTAGAAAGGGGAACAGAATTATGGGTCGCCAACGTAAACGTTATGCCTCTGTACTTATGTGTACTCTGATGGGTAAACGCATTCTCAGACTAAAAAAAGTTCTTATTATTATGTCACAGCTCATCATCACATCACTAACTATGGCCCATTGTAATAATAAGGCAGTTTGTATAATATCTGTAGCCAATACCATTGACTTTTGCCACTTTTAATACTTGACTGAATGCTTGGTTCCGCCGTACTGTATTCTCCTCTCCTCCTTTGTAATCCTCTCATCCAGGTACGGCATCCATTTGCTCCTATTCGCACTAAAGATCTTGAGAGCGTCCCTCGTCTCCCGGCTCAGGAATGGACGGATAGCCTCAAGAATCACGCTGATTGTTGATGGGGCTGGAAAATCAGTACATATTATGCAAATTAGCTTTAGTCAATACTCAATACCTGATTGGATTAGATTCGCAGAAAGCTCTTCATCATTATCAGCACGTCATGCAAAAAAAGCATAGACAATTTGACCTACCATCGATAATAATGAATTCATCCATCCATCCCGGGTAGTGGCTTTCCAAGCCTTGGACGAACTGAATCCACAAAGGTATACCTAGAGATTGGATACGACATAACAGAAAGAAAACAAAAACATCAATATTTTCTTCGTAGAAAAACGTCTCTCAATCAACTAGCCAGAAAGCTACGTTTTTAAAAAACCGGTAATGAAAAGAACACTCCACTTTTTTTAGGCCAAAGTCAACACAACACGACTATATAATTAGGGCAATAAAAGTAAAATGATGAAATTGAATAAAAAACATGCCAATTTCTATACAATGTAAAGTGGAGTCATCGAATGACTTTGGATACAAGAGCAAGCCACATAAAAATATAGCCATAAATACTTTCGGCCGACCCGTTAAATTATTTTGATGGAATATTATATTCTACGATTGATTTAAAAAATATATTTGACCATATCAACTACTTACATAATGGACAGCCATGTTGGATCAGATTGAACCCATCAGCGTTGCCCAGAACTTTCCACTGGGTTACGGCCATCCCTTGAGCCTGTCTCTCGAACACCTGTGTTGTGATGTTTTCCATGAGGTAGTCCATATAGCGGAGGAGTCTTTGGCCCTTCCCTTGGATCACGGCTTGCCGAATGTCCCAGTCATAGATGTCGATCACGCCAACTAAAAAGAACATTCACAATAGTTAAGTTGGCTGTACGTAATGATATTATGCTACACAGTGATATTTTTATTATTATGCGATGTTGCGATTATTATGCAAATTCACATAGTAAAAATGACTACACGTGCAACAGGGAATAAGCCAATCACAACAAACCACCACACTTTGAGTCTCCTGCCATAATAATCACAACAAAAGCGCAAGCCAAATGACATGGCTGCTGTTTTATGCTACCTATTATTTTATTGACACTTACTTGGTCTCCCTTCCCTATCGTAGGTGTCAATTGTTGCGTGATAGTCTTTTCCAAACTCGGTCCAGTTCTCTTGGAGGATGTTGTCTATTTTCTTGTCCGACCTCCATCTCAAGTTCTGCATTCAGTTTAAAACATGAATGAATTTATCTGATTTGATCAATCCATTTTTATCCAATTTTAACGAAATGGAGCAGCTAAACATTTATATATACAAAAGGGCATCGTACCTGGAGCAGCATAGTTTCCGCAGCGTTCACATCGAAGTTGCGAGCTACAAGTTAAGCATTTGTTTAGATTATCATTTCATCATTCTGTATTTAAGTAGTTAGTACTTTAACTGAGGTATTTTTTAAAAGAGAAAAATTCAGGGGCAACCCGAAACACATTACCTCTCAGCCAACGGATCAAATAAATATCCTGCTGCATATGCGGCCTCGTCAACAGCGGGGCTACTTTCGCTCTAAACTAAAACGTTTCAAAAACACAAACAAACTATTTAAAAACAAAACTTCCTCCATCTCAGTCACAAATAACTACACTTTATTTTTATTTTTCGACAAAAGTGTACGCACCTTATCCAAAGCATTTTTCTCGCTGAGGGTCATGGTCAAGTCCTTCTCCACACTCACCCCAGCCACCACACACCAGCAGCTCACCACCACAAACAAAAACTGCACCACTTGACACGAAACCATCTTAAAACAATTTATTTTCACTTTTGAAGAATTTTGTAAAAATTCCTGCTTCCGCTGGGCTCGGACTCTTTCTCGAGAATGCTATGCTCCTACCCAGATCCACGACGATTTTATAATTTATGCTCCTCAGCCATCCCCCATCTCAACAATGTATTATCCAGTTCCACTCAATCTACCATCACATCATATCACATGAAAATAGCTCAGCCGTGAACTAACAACCCAGCAGATAGATTATATATAAAAAAGGTGATGAAAGTAAGTTGTTGTAACCTTTGCTCTGTCCGAAGAGCAGCAAAAGATAACATTTTTTTTTATAGTTTACTACCCTCTTAAGAAGAAAAATGTTTCAGTTCCGTACTTGCTAGCAAGACCCCGGACTAGAGTGGATAACGCTAATCAATATTTAGAAGAAAAAATAAAAATTGCAAGCAAGCAATCCAAGAAGGAATTCATCATCATCATCTTCATACTTTTTTTTTAATTTGTGAATCAGCCTGAGACAATAAAGAAAAACTTGCCCCATTTTATGAGAGTAGTCGCTAGAGAGAGAATTCAAGTAAACAAGTTTATGTAATACAATGGTAATGACTTGAGATTCGATAAAACCGATATAATAAGAGGTATATATGATGACTGAATGTTACTATTCATCGTAAGAAATACGTAGGTTTACGTATTATTGAATTGGGTTTATACAGAAAAATTTACAACGGCTCTCTCTGTTCCATTAGGGTTGAGATGAAATGGGATATTATCATTATCATGTGAGCTTCGCATTTCTGCACAGATTTAACTAGATACGAAGAAAAAAATGGAATGGGCATTACAGATGCAAATAGTGTGTAATTATTACTCCATTCCATAATCATCTAGAATTTTCCCTGAGTAGGTGTAAATATTGTAATTCTACTTTGTATAATGATATAAAATGGTACATAGGTAATATCATTAAATAACAATTTGCATTTAATTCAATTCCAAAAAATATGTAAGTCATGTCATGATGATGTGGTGGGATGATCTAATAATAATCTATCTCGAGCCCACCTCCATCAAAATGAAAATGAACAACTTTGGCTTATCTAAATCCAGTTTTCCCTTTTCTTTGTTTCTTCATCCGTCTGCCATAAAAAAATAGGGAGAATTAAAGATAAGGGCTGAAGGTAGCTGGGTACACGATGGCCTAATACAAAAAAATGGCTAAGAACTGTAAAACGAATTGCCTTCCTTGAACCAAGTCAAGCCATACGAGTCAGGGTTAACCTAACCAACCAAGCTATTTCTGAAAGGGTTTATTTCTGGACATCAAAGTCAATGGCAGTGACCTTATCGTCGCTTTTGTGTTCCCAGACCAGGAGTACCAGGACAGGATTGACCCTACCCTACTAACTTCTATTTTAAGGTCTCCTCCAGCTAGCGACTAGCGACCCAAATCGAAAGTGGCCTTTAAATTTTAGTCTTAAAAATAAAAGCCAACCTTGTGAATCATGTTATGAGAGTCAAAATCCAAAAATAACAACAACAAGTTCATTATCATCCCCAGCACGTCAAGGTAGGACAAGGAGAAGGTAAATTGGTGGTAAGTAGGTATCACTGTATGTATGATAAATTGATTTCAAGAAGCTTTCCACAGGTGAGTCCCACGGATCGGTGACTGACAAGCAAAGAGCTTGTACTTACGCGTTTCTATCAAAGGATGAGATCTTACACGTGAACAGTAATCTGTTTCTCGGAACATGCCAGTACAGAACATGTAAAAAAACTAGACAAAAAAACTCATGACTTTGTGGAAAGAGGTTGTGAAAGGTAGTCTGTCCGTTTCTGTTGATTAGGAAGATTCCTGTGTTGAAATATGAAATGGATGGAAAATATTATTATCCACTTGAAAATGATTAATAAATAACAAAACATATTTTTAATTTCTAAAAAAGGGCTAAAAAAATTGACGTTTTTAAGAAGAAAAATCATCAGAATATCATTAGTCTTAAGTGGCTGATGATTTTATTGCTTATCGTGCTGCTTTTCGGATAATTATTTTTGAAATGAAATACCACCGTCATTAAAACGCTCTTATGTCAAACATCTTGATATAAAACACCAAATTGGATACAGATAAGTCGGCCCTCACGTCTGCGCAGTTTAAATTGTAAATACATATCAAAAAGATGAGTATTGAAATATCCAAACCGAACCATTTCGAAATTTCACAATCAACTGCAGATCAAGTCATAAAACAATTTTCACGCCTAATAACCCGCAACCCTCAATAAAAAAACTGGGCCCACTACAATCTTTCGCATTTTCCTGTTTCATGTTCTTTGTTTCAGACAGAATCACCATAAAAAAAAGTGAGCCTCATGCGTTGAACAAGTGTTTCTGCTTGGTTTAGTATAACGTAGTTTGCTTTTAGGTATGTAATGTTAAGTTTACTAACAATAAGTATGTATTTGTTCCGGCGCAGTTACGTCATCAATCAATTCATCGTGATCATTGATCATCATGAAGTAATCATGTAAAATTGGTAGTGATAATTGAATTATGTGTTTAAGCACAAGAGTAAATGGATTAATTAGGTACTAATTACTGTATTGCCATTTTTATTTGCCTTTTAAATTGTCGATTTAGATTACCTACCTTGTGTTTCCCTTCTTGTTTGATAACATTATTTATTGTGATGGAGTATCTAACAAGGTTTGTTCATGCAAGAAGAAACAAACTATATTTTCCATCCATAGACGATTCAATTCGAGTAAAGTTGTGGATGCTGTTGGGATGTCTGCAAAATAGGAATAGATAATCATGTATTGTCTTATGAGGAACTGACATAAGTAATGGATAAACATTATTGGGAAAAATCGGTTTCCCTTTCCTTGTTGCATTTTATTCACATTACACAAGCTGCTAATGTTCATGTTTTATACCTAATTCCTGATTCTCCCAGATCAGATAACGAATGAAATGAATGATACATTTTCCAACTGTTGAGTAAACTATATGCAATGTAAGCGGATTAGTCTAATCTGTCGTAATGCAAATATTTAAATAGGAATTAAAATGTTGGAAGGGTGAGAAAAAAATACGGATTGATGAGATGATTAATGACCAATCGATTAATACATAATACTACATAATCATACTACATTTTTTACTTTTTTAATCGTAAATCATAATCATAACTGTTCTTCTCCTACAGACTGTCTCGTTCGTCTGAAATGTTACGTGTTACTCATTTAGCCAACCATATACTTAAGATATTAGCAAGTATTTAGCCAGATCAGATCTACCGATAAATTTATTCAATTGGGATGGGGAAGAAGGAATCTATTACGATAGGTAATGGATATACCTTGTCTACCTATACATAGGCCATAGCGGATTAAATAAACTAGTAAACAGGTAAGGTAAGTAGATATCCGATGCAAAAATATGCAAGAAAAATGACCTTGTAGAAAAATAAATATATCCATGCATCTATTTATGCATGCTTGATGATATTGATGATTGATTATATTATGATTAATTACCTATTCCAAGAATAGGCTGTAGATGCATTAGATGTTTGATAATGATTCAGCCCAGTTGGAACTAAAATCAATTTCGTGTTGCATACATCCCAGCAATTTTCTCATTTTTACACGCATATTTGTTCCATTTTAGCTTGGGTAAGTTTTGTTTCGTGTCTTGAAACAAGCTGACAGAGAGGTACATAGGAAGTTGTTACAAATTCACGTGAAATCATCTCCAATCCGATGATGTCTTAATCAATTAGGTTGTGCACATGAACGCGGACACGGAGGAAGATCTTTTGTAAAACGCGGCAGGGACTCCTGTACTATTTTTTAATTTCCAGATTACATAAACACACTGAAAGTTATTAAGTGCCGACATTATTGCTTAAACAAGAAGAGAAGCTTTCGTTCGCAACGGACCAATGATCATCATCATCATTCCCATTTGCATTCAGTTGCACTCATTTCTCATGCACATGAATGGGTTGGGAGGGGTAGTTGAATGATATTTTAACTGCATAGCATATATTATTCCATATTTCAGGATGCTTATTTTGAAAATGAAATTAATGTTGATGTTGATCCGATGAGAAATGAATCAGTTTACGCTCGAGCTCAACTCAAACAGCACATGTGTAATCCATACGAGCGAGCAATATTTTAAGCCAACAGGCAGGTAAGCACGATTTTCTTATTCCAGAAGCTTGTCTAAAATTGATGATAATGATGACTGACTTATCTCCCAGTTTATGGGTGTACGTGCCAAGTTTACGAAAATCAATCCGGTTTCTAAGAACTTTTGTTTTTCAGATTTCTGCAAAAATGTAATAAAAATGAATTCTAACTTGCCGAAAGGCATACTAATGTCTGGCTTGCTTCTATTTAGAAATAATAATTAAAATTATCTAAAATCTCACTCGATTTTGAGCTCATAATTCGAAAAGCAAGTTGTTGCATCCTTATTATGAAACAGTGAATCCTTTCCTTCGTTACATAATCATTCCAGCTGAAACCCATAAAAAGCCATTGCTGCCATCCTGGTCATTTCAGAATCAAAATTTTACAGTTTCATTGATCCAATCGCAAGGTAATAATAATAATCGCAAACGCATTTGTTTTATTTGCAAAAAAAATTCTCATGCGACCTTATTTTGAAGTTTTGAAATGAGCTGACTGAGAGTTGAACCGCTTCCTTTTTATGATGTAATTTTGATGATGAGAATAAAGAACTGATTTTTTTACTCCTGTAATGTTATGATTGGTAATAAAGATAAATAAATAAATAAATTAGGGCTTTATTTCAGTTATTATTGGGTGGTGGTGGTAGCTTCATGTCCATGGTCGGTGGATTCCCCATGTTCCTGATCCTGTTGTTTGCACTGGGGCAAATTAGGATTGTACTGGCAGATGGGGTTCTTGGTGGTGGGCTTGGCAGTTGGCTCCGCGGTTTCCTCCTCCCCCGCTCCCTCCGTGACTGGGGGCTCGGTTGGTGGCGGGGCTGTTGTGTGGGCTTCAGTGTAACTGCCGCTGCCGCCCTCGGTCTCTTCTTCCGGGATGGAGCCTGCAAAATTAAATTATACATTATAAGAAAAACAATTGTAACCAAGTTATTTAATTAAAATTGATTATGGCTCACTTACAATTATATTTTGACCGCATCATCCGAATATCCCCTTCACTGATGAAGTCCCGTTGACCCACGTTGTAGTCATGGCCCAAGGCTGCTGGATTGTTCTGTAAAAGTAGTGGGGGAACAATTAGACATTGCCGCATTATTGTTTTCTCTTTTAAAAAAATCGTTGGTTTCTTAAAAGGAAATAGCTTACCAAAGTGTCAATCGTGTTCTGACCATTCTTGCTGAAATAATTTTTCCCGTAGTGCATGATACTATCGTAATTATAGGGGACATCAAAGTAGTCCGTCTCCGCATTGGGATACACTTCACTATCCTTCTTGAAGTTGTTTTCCGCTCCTGAAAAACAAAAACAAAAAAAACATCGTAAACTAAATGCATTAAGAGTACGGTCATTGGGGTCAAGACATGGAATGTTATTATGCTATGTTAGAACTGGTTCTCTTCGCAATTTCCCTCCACGTGCAAAAAATCACGTTATCTTTTTGAAAAATCAGGAAATGAAAATTTACTGCACTTTTTCTTTCCCATTCTTATCTTGAGACAACAGTGTACCAACTATACTATACTTACCAGGTTGAATGTTTTGGAAGTTGATGGTAACATAGGCATCCCGGTCATCCCTGGTCTGCTCATGGAAGAACCCGAGGGCATGCATAATCTCATGAATGGCATTCCCCTTGGAGCAAATGGTGGCAAGTTGAATGGGCTATTTGCATTTACGGTGAAAAACGGAAACGATAAAAAATGAGTCATACAATAATGAGTCCTCTTTGTGTTTGCAATAAAAAATAAAAACGAGATCAAGTTCTCATTGATAACGGTGTAGCGGAAAATAACAAAAACAACAACAAACCTGGTTTTTCCGATTTTGCCAGCCGACGTAGGAAGAGCAGCCCTGGTTGTAGGCATCATTCTTGTACTCAACGTTGTAAGTGTCCTCCCTCGTGATGGGGCGGAAGGAGACACAAGGAACGGCTTCATGAAGCTCAGACATGGCTTGCATAATCGTGGTACGCTGTTGTGGAGCTGTAAAAAAGGGCAAAGGTCAAGAATGCATTTATAATAAAGAAAACAAGTTTTTTCTTCCCTCCAAAATAAAGTTCATTGAATGTCTGCTGCAGGTTCAAAGTCTTCGAAAGAAAAACATATTTTTTTTTGTCATAATATTTTCAATCTCAATCAGATATGGCTGGGTATTTACTGATAGTCAATCCGAATGAGTAGGGAATGACCCCGTGGGGCCAGGCAGCGTCCCGCAAGCCAGCTCTGGATGTGTCACTCCGGATGATCATGTCGTCCACGACGACAAAGGTCTTTGCAGCTTGTTTGGAGTCCTCTGGAAAGGGAAAGGGAACATGGTTTGCTCTTGCGTGAATTTTGAAATTGCACTTGATTTTTTAAGGAAATTATAATTTTTATACCCTGTGTAAAATTGCTGGGAAGCTTACGTATAATTTCATCCTCAGAATACTCGTCGGAATAATAGTCATCCTCCTCTGATGAGGAACTGCCATAGTCATTGTAGTCATCCTCCTCGGAGCTTCCCTTGTTGGAAGAAACGGGAACGCTGGAAATCCAGCCAAAGGAACAGAGGAGGATTAAAATGGAGAAAGGAACTAGCAGCTTCATGATGAGTTTTATTTTTTATGAAAGAATGCAGAGAAGAGAGAAAATAGAAGTGAATATTATTTTTTTGGCGGAAAGTGAAACTGCCAGAAAGATTTAGGCCACTCTGGGTTGAGTGATGGTGAACTCCGAGTTTGATTCCATTGTGCTCATTCATTTTATACGAAAAGTGGGACTTTGGGTGGAGCATGGTGGCATGATTTGAAGCGGGGCGTGAGGTAACATACAAATTTTATAGAAATGTTTCATTGACCTATCCATGAGGGTTTGATAGACTGGTTGGAGGAATCAATCGGGAACCTTCCATGGGAGTGCAAAGAAAGGTTGCAAAAAAATGAGTAAGCTACGCTACGCTGTACCGGGTAGGTGGGCTACTTTTTTAGGTGCATTTGTTGCATAAGAGTCCAAGGACCTAGAACTAACTAGCTTAAAAAAATGATCAAATTAGAGCAATTCGAAATTTTTGCGTTTACACTGTCTGCTCAAGGGTATATGCATAATCTGCCATTGCAATACAATCAATGTCATCATAAAAGTCAGAAATGCAGTTATTGGTATTTTATTTTTGAGTAACTGTTTCTGCCACATTTGTTACTTTCCTGTGATCCACATAATAATCACTTAATCACGTTATATACTTGGGATGGAGATCCCGGCAAAGAATTGAGTAAAATGGTGATCATAATTCAACATGATCTTCAAGGACTGCAAAAATAGAATGACTGAGAGACGATTCTCCGAAACAGCTTTACCATGACCGAGATAGATTTTATTGTGAAATTCTAATGAGATTGAAAAGGAAGTCCTCTTATCCTAGTTATATACTTATCAGTCGGAGACCTGTTTACTTCAGCAAGAAATATAGAAAAATTAATGTAACCTACGTTCCGTTATCTTTTGATTTTAGCATATCACCAAATTACCGGCGTCCAAAAAATCGCTTCACTAAGTTTCCTCCAGACCACATCCTTCCTTTCCAGTTTTTTCACTCATTACAAATCAAATTAACTAAATGTGTATTACCAATTTTACATCACACTATCATACTACTTTGCTTAAAAAGTGTAGAAAAAAATATCTTAAGAAAATGCATGCCAACTTTTATACCGATGATTGCAATGCAAGATGGAGATTGCATGATGAGATGGCAATGCAAAATATTCAGCCACATTACTCTACCTACCTGGTTGCTTTATTGCTTTGTCTCCTCGCAAACACGCAACGTCTTACATAACGGGTGCTAAGATGCCGAAAACGACGATGATGATGATGATTAATCTTCCTATTGTAATTTTTGACACAAGAAGATCGCCTACACACAGAGCAAGCCACACGCTAATGAATGTACTTGTACTTCATTCACATTTACATCCAATCCAGAACAACAATAACAACAATCTAGTAAGCCATGTTTGATTTGCACATTTTGTTTTCTTTCAAGAAGCGGCATTTCTTTCTAAGAAGTCAAGCCAAGAAATCTTTGTCATTGCCTAAGAGAGAACAAATTGGACGGGAGAACAGAACGTGCTCATGTCTTTTCTCTAGAAAGATTAGAGCTTACGATGATTTCTTGATTTATTACTCCAAATTAATAATAAAGCAAGCCGAGTTACTAGTCCAAAAGGAATTCTATAATGCCTACACATTATGAAATATGAATAGGATTTATTCTATTCTTATTGCGCCCTTCTATTGAGCCGCCATTAACATTCCTTTTGTCAGCTCAGCCAGCGCTATTTGCACTTGACGCCTACGGTTTCCGAATTCTATAAAAAAACTGTAATCTTGAACAAACGGAGACGAGGCCGGTTAAGGACTTGTCTTGTCTCCCATTTGCGAACTTGAAGAAAAGAAGTGTTTATTCGTATGTTGCATTAGCATTGTTTTATGCAGTTTTACTGCCAACTCATCATAATCATTTTGGGATTGTGCTGTTTGGGGCAAGTTGAGAATCAGATCCAACATGAGTCTTAATTAAATTTGCATGAAAGATGGAAGGAATGTGCCAAGATGATGATCAAACTCGAAAATTTACATAAATTCTTTCGCTTCCTCTCCTTCCACCTTCCTCCTCCTTTTTTGTTTTTTTTTGTGCTGCAATTTTCAATTTCTGTCGAACACAATGAAACATGGAAAAGGTTGTCCCGGCATGCATTCCTCATCAATAACGAGTCACGCCTGCCTAGCTTGGGACAAAAAAAACACAGAAAAAATAAAAAATGTAGGTGACTGATCCTCATCTTCACCGTCAGCGCCGCAGCAGCAGGGAAAAAATATATTGCTATTATTATGCAAACAAATCCCCATTTTTTTCTACTTATATTTCACAGTTATGCTATGTACTTACATAATTTAATTTAAAGGGGATACGGACATAACTCACTCGAGGATTGGGAATGAATGAAGTTTTGAAATAAAACGTGATATTGATCTCATCAACCAAACTAGAGAGAGAGAGGAATTTTGGCTAAAAATAATAGAAAAAAATAAGCGAACTTGACTACTTTTGAGTTATTTACCTAGGTTGGGAAACTCATGAATGGAGCTAATTTGCATACAAAAAATGGAAAACAGAAATAGTTATGTCATATCATGACATGTTACAGATGACAAGGATAAGGATGATACTAATTAAAGCCAAAAAAACGCCAATAACTTTAGTCTTTTTGGTTTGTTTTTTGTCTTAACTTACTTTGAAGCTGACCCGTTCCGTTACATATTTTACTTAATTTTTTTTTCCTGCGATGACAGAGATCGACATAATTCTGTTTGAATTCATTTTTTTGGGTCTTTCATTTTTTTTCACTAAAAATAATCTTCTTAACTGTAATCAGCCCTGATCTGATGTTTACGAAATTATACAAATCATGTTCATGGTCATATATATCATGTGCGCTGCACTTTTGTTCATTCATGCTCAAGGCTCGCAGATAACCTCCTCCTCTCAAAACTTCCTTTTTTCCATTTTGTGCCTTAATAGGATTCATAGATTTTTCCGCAAATTCCTCCTTCCTCTTTTTATTTAAAACAATGCAATAATGCAATATAATTTACTTAAATAACGTTTTTTACTAAAAAAGAAAAGAAATTGACGTAACATGTGATTTTGATGAGGGATCCATCATGTCATCCATGACTTCACCAGTTTGTGCGAAACCAATGTCAAGCAAGTCTCAACTCAACATTTTTTTAAGTCACAATATGATTATTTTGTTGTTCATATCATGATGTTCGGTGTGAGATTGGAAGCCCAAGCCTTTCCTCAAAACTGAGACATGTGCATTATGTATTTCCACTTATTGTTAGTAAATTGATTTACTACTTTCTCATTAATTATTCTACGTTCATTATTATCCATGTGCATTTTTATAAGTGCTCAATTTTTTTTTCTACGTAGTTTTTTTTCTACTTCCCGTTCCCCTCAACCAACCCTTGAGTCTGTCATCATTACAGAGTAATGATTATCTATCGTCATGTCAGAGGAGCCAGCGAGCACCACATTAATTAAATTTACTTACAAAATTCTTTCTTACGTATGATGAATAATGAGTAAAATATATATCTGCATTTTGTAAGAATTTGTAGGAAGGTGGGGAGGCAGACGACATTTTATCTAGGTGTCAACTACGTCTTGTCCCGTTAATAAATCAAAAAGAAACGGTTGACAATGAAAAATCAACTTGCAGCTCATCATCACCAGGAGGATGACTCTGTTTGGTTATTTAAACCTACGTCATGTCCTGTCACTCACCACCGCACCACCGTAAAAAACAGTCAGAAAAGTGCAAACAAAAAAATGCAGAACACGTTAATTGAATTTTAGCAGCTATAGCCAGTTAATTTGAATTCTTGAAGTTGCTTGCTTTTTGGACGTTATCTATGGGAGTGATGATGGTGACAAAAAAATTGGCTACTCAACATAAAGCAGCTTGAGTTGAGTGAGGGAGCACTTATATAACATCAGCCAAGCCTTTACCTGTTGGATTCCAATATTGTCATCTTTCTTGCTTTTTTTATGAATTATTCCCTCTTTTGTTCGTTTTTTCTACAGCCATTTTTCATCCTTTTATCAATTTTTCCGCCTTCGGAATATCAATTTCTGACCCATTCACCAGTAACTTCACAAGTAACCTTCTCAGCCGGAGTGTGACCTTTCTGATATTGTCTGACTTCTGAATAAATTGATGATGCTACTTTGCTTCATCCCATGCTAATGAGGAGAATACAAATATTCTTACTTATTCAGAAAATATGAGACAAATTGGGTAAAATGAGTCTAGGGGGAATGAGGCGGAAAGGGGATGATATCTCCGCTCAATCAATCTCGGCCAATTTTTAAAATGTACACATCTATCTATCTATTTAAGCTAATTCTGTTTGGAAGGTGTAAGCGAACCATAACAGTTAATTTTAAAAAGGTTACCCATGTTTCTCCAACAAACTGCTGCCGCCACAGACAGGGAGACACCCATATCAAGCCCAAGTTCATGAGGGACAAAAAAGTTTAAAATTTACCAACATTAAAATGATTACAGGTTGTCTTGTGTGATTGAAGTAAAATTTTATGAACATGGGTTAAAAAAACGACATGATAAATCACAAAGCAAAGTAGCTGATCACGACGTTATGTGAGCCATGGGTAGGAAGGATTAGTATTTCGTTAATGAAATGGGATTAGAACACAGCACCTAATGGAGCAAGAGGGCATGGCGTGGCCTTTCATAATCCTAAGAGTTCTTTGGTTGTGCTACCAGTCATGCAGTTAGCGGTTATGACGAATAATACAAAATTCAATACTTGCAGTAAAGCTTCATAAAATTAAAAATCACTCAGTTTTTAATTTATTTAAATGCCGCGACATCAAAGACCTTATATACTATTAGATTGACTAGACACTGATTATCTGTCTATACATGTCAGCCGAATGCAATGAACTAATCCCGGAAGGACACCCCAATTTTACACTTTTACAGGCAAGAAATAGCGGAAAATAAAGATTGCTAAAATGTTGTAATTTTTTTGTAATCCCTGCGGAAAATGCTTAGTCTCAAGATTGAGTACGGTTTTAGCAGATTTAAATTACTTAAAGTAACTGCTGAAAAATGTAATTTTACATTTTGTATCTCGACACCAGATCTGATCTGATCAGATAATTGAAGGGTAATGTTTTATGAGAAACATTCTCCCATCATCATTATAATATCATTCGTAACTTATCTCCAACTTCAACCAATCTTCCAACCTATGAAATGACATCGCGCCCGAGTCCTCCCCACCTGATTGAAAGCTCTAAATCATTAAATCAAGCGATTAACAAGCCGAGGCGAAACGAGGTGTAAGTCCATGGATAATTGCCCAATAAGAATTTTAGACACTTCATAAAACACTGCCTTATACATTTGTGGCCTCTCAGCTGCTCTGCTCTTGAACGAGGATTATAAATCTTCGCAAAAAATTTAATGTCTTTTACTGTCCTGACAAATGAAATGAAATGAGTGTAGAACAAAATTGATGACTATTCCGGCTATCACGACCACAACCTATAGGCATATATCCTCTCTCATCCAACTCAATGCATTTTACCTTGTGCCTTTACCAACTCCCAAAGTAAAAGCAAAAAAAACAACACATTAATACAATGCGAGGAGCCCTTCTTCCCATCCATCCATCCTCATAAAAAACAGAGAATGCAAATTACGTAAGGTGCTGAACAAAAAGCAATCTCATCATTACAAGAGAGCCAACATGATTATGATGTTTATTATTAGAAAATAATCCAAATTTACTTTTACATAGGATTTGACGTAATGGGACACAATGACCAATGACCAATGATCGTTGACCAAGAAGAGGTAATAATGTTATTGTTGATGTGGTTATGGCCATTGGTCAAGCACGTTAACTAACTACCTACATGACTAGGTACATACATATGACTACCTCAACCTTAACTGAATAAGGGACTATTGCAATTCGTAAAAAATTATAGCGTGTTGGCTGGTGTTAACTGATTATGTTCCTTCACAGGTTATGATGATTTCTCACTAATTTATGTCCACCTGTCCGAGCTCCTCCGCGTAAGTACTTGGCTGCTGACAAGCTTCTAATATCAAAATGCAGTTAAGTTACATTATTAGCAGTTTTTTTTTCTTCTTCATGAGAGAATACCAATATCAGGTAGCCTTTTCTTTCCAGATTACGTATTATTACTTTTTTTAGAGAGTTGAGTAAGGTCAATGATAATTTAAATTCAGCAATTTGTATTATTGCCAAATGAAGTTGGACAGGTAAAAAAATGGAACCAATTCAATCGTAATTAGGAGCGAATACCTAGCGGACTTACTAGTATTCGAGATCTTTTATTTTGGAAATTGGAATGAATTGGTTTAGTTCTGCTGTGATGGAGTGATCAATGGATTTCGTTAGCGTGTAATTGTGAAAATTATCAGATTGCCCCAAAAATACGTTCATATAAGCTATGTACAAGTAGATATGCTAATGATTAGTGATAGGGGAACAGGCTTTATTTGAAGTGAAATTTTAAAGTGAAAATTTATCGAAGACAAATAAGTTTTGTTATTTGGTCTAAATGTGGATTTAATTAAAGAGTTGTTTAAAAAAAATAGCATACTTTTACTGTAAAATATAATTGTATAATAAAAATGAGTGGGACCAATTCATCCTTACCGGACTCCTCCGACTCCAAAACTCCTCCGGATAAGGATCCTTCCTCGACCAAGCCCAAACGGAAGATTTCCTCTCAGCCATTGGACTTCCTTAACAATGGGAAGACCAACTTGGCCTTCGTTCCGGAAGAGAACGAAGACGATCTTCTTCAGAGTGAAGGAGAAAGCAAAAACAATCAAACTGGCAACAATCCACAAAAAAATGGTGGTGAAGTGATTTCTTCCTCCACAGTTCAAATGGCCAAAATAACTGATCCCACCAACGAGAAAGATTTCGAAAATCCGAAGCCAACTTCTCGGAGACACACAACCCACTCTCTCGACCTGAGACGGGGTAGTGGTCGCTCGGATATCTTTCCTGAAGGTAATAACAACAACAATAATAACAACAGCAACATCAACCGTGGCAGCGTCAACAGCGTCGAGATCCGGAGGCAGAGCAAAGCTTTCAAAAAGTTTTCACGAGCCTGGTCCCAGCTCAGCTTTCATCCTTATCAGAACCAGCATGAGCCGACTTATGAGCTTCAAGGAATCGAAATGGAGGTGAGTAAAATAAAATACTAAGCGAAGGAATGAATGGTGAGAAGGGATTAAATCATTTGCTGAAAAAAGTCACATATGAAAGCATATACTTATCTCATCATATCATATCATCATCATATCATGGCATTAGTGTGGGCAACTGTTGAGATCACAATCCGTACCTTTGTGGGTATCATCTTCATCTTCTTTTTTTTAAAGGAGACGTTTTCTCATCTTTATGGGTCACGAAAAATTTTCTCTTTTGTAATCATAAACTTCGAGTAGAGAATACCGGCACGTGCAGCACTGCTCATTCGAATTATCTAGTAGTATTGTAATATGAAATGTAGGTAATGCCAAAAAAAATGTGAATTTTAATGCAACACCGCAGGGAAAAGTTGTGCTTAGCTTTCTTTTGTAATAATATGCAAATGTAATGTTTTGATTATGATGGGAGGTAAGATTATGTCATTGTTTGGAGCAAGTTTTAGGATTTTGACTTGAAGCCAGTCTTGTCTACGTTTCATCAAATTTTTATGGAGGAATGAAGTGATAAAAAGAGCAGCTATGAAAATTCTCTTCTTTAGTGAGCACTTTTAATGAGTTAATTTGCCCCGGTAAAACACTCGTATTTTGTCGTATTAATTCACTTCTGTGAAAATATTTTATTTTTGTTTACCAAGTGGCTTCAGGCCAAGCGACAACAGACAAACAAAAATAAATTGCTTGCACTGTTTAACTATTTAGCTTCTCCTTCTAATCTCAGTTTTTGGTGTAGCTGATTGATTTGCTGAAGAATGAAGTTGATGATTATGTAATCAATTGTAACAGGGAAGGAAGGTGATTTGATTTCCTATTCTATTCTTTATTGAAGCTCTCTTTTTTGAGGAGGAGTAGGAGCAGACTATTTGGAAGGATGTCGAAGAATTCAATATATGTATGGCAGTTCAGTTCAGTGCAGTTTGCTTGTCTCTCTCAAGTGAAGTACCATTCAACTTCAAACAGACAAGGTTGTATTGCAATGAATGATTGTAATTGTCCGTGATACTGT
>JAQIWX010000040.1:0-36868 GCA_034696785.1 Lepidocyrtus cyaneus | reverse complement strand
TTCATCCCGATTGAGTCATGCTGAGTGTCAAAATGGTGACGCAAGATCCGGCTCGGAATGCACTACAGAAGAGAGATATAGATTAGAATTGATTTCGCCCATGTAACAACAATAATCTCCAGTGCAGTACTTACATTTAGTTCATCAGTAAAGGGAGTATGACTAGGAAAGTCGACGGCGAGTTTGCTGCGGAAGAGGGTGAATCGACTGGCTGGGGCCATGGATGGTTTTACAGTCATTACTATTTGAGCCGAAATCCCACTCTGTAGCCAGCTAGGAAAATAACCTCGATCGAATAGTTTTGACCGTACCATCTTTATTATCCTCTTGCTCACCTCCTTCCTATCCATGTCCTTGAAATTGCAAATCTTTGTCATGAACCTTCGACGAAGTTCTGCCATTTGGATTCTCCCTTGCACTGGTCGCACCCCTTCTGTGATGAAGGTCTCCAGGAAGGCCCTCTCGTCCCGCTCGATGACCCGGAAACGATCCAGTGGGTTGTTCTGGTCGATGTCACCAACTACCGTGGAGTGGACGCTGTCAACCACCTCTTGATCCTTGTAGATGGCTCTCACAACATCGCAGATATTTCTTCGGTTGAACGCTGGTGGCCCTGTGTTGTTCTTCGTATAAGGGAGGGTGAACAGTTTCTTGAACACTACTGCCCTATTTACGAGATTCAACGTGTAGAGCAGTGGCCGATTTAACTCCACGTTCCTGTTGATCCTCGCCAGGTCAATGGCATTTTCAAGTCCCCACTTTCCAATTACTGCTCGGGCACTGAGATGGATGAATTGTTTGGTTGGTTCTTTGAAGAGTGTCTGATATGGGGACAGATGCACGTGGTTGAGGAGTGTGCATTTTAGTTCATCGTATGAGCCTTTGGACCTTGCGTTGCCTTTGGACCTTGCTTTGCCTTTGGACCTTGATTTGAAATCCTTCGGTAGTCCAAGTATCATTCCAGCAAGCAGCGCCTTTGCGTTATAAATTATGGTCGCCACCTCGGTTGATGTTACCTTCCCGGCCCGACCCCGACCGTCCATTTTCCGTTTGAACCGAACAAAGTCAGACAGTAGCTGATGGTCCATCGCAACGGGAGCAGATGCTCGAACGCATCGTTTATTCGCGAACATCTTTGGAGGTGGTACTGGAGGTGGTACTGGCGGAGGCGCTGGAGCAGGCTCTGGAGCAGGCGCTGGAGCAGGCGCTGGAGCAGGCGCTGGAGCAGGCGCTGGAACGGGCGTCTTCTCAGGGGACCACTCTTGTGCTGGTTGGTCTTCTAGCCAGAACATGCTCGTCGGCTGGCTGGGCGTCCCCGACTGCAAAGGAATCTCGTCCGAGTTCTTCACGGGAGACATATCCCAGTCTCGGGCTGGTTGGTCTTCTATCGGGAAACTGCTCGTCTGCTGGATGGGCGTTCCCCACTGCGAAGACACTTCATCCGAGTTCTTCACTGGAGACATATCCCAGTCTCTGGCTGGTTGGTCTTCTATCGGGATCATGCTCGTCGGCTCGTTCTTCGCGGGTGGCGTTCCCCATGTTTCATCATTATGGAACATGGTCGGCTGCTGACTGGGCGTCCCCGGCTGCCAAGGAATCTCGTCCGAGTTCTTCGCGGGTGGCGTTCCCCAGTTTTCATCATTGTGGAACTGGGTCGTCTGCTGGATGGGCGTCCCCGGCTGCGAAGACGCTCCCCACTGTGAATCTTCCGCGTTGCCCCAATCGTCCTCAGTCGGGTCTGCCGTGAACGTGCTGTCTGGTTCTTCGGCTGCCGGCTGCGGAGTCACTCCCCATGAGGAATCTTCGGTGTCGCCCCAGTAATCTACTCCGGGTGTGTTAGTCATGTCGTTTGTAATCAGCTCAACGATGTTGTCTTTGTTCGCCCAGTCTACTAGCTGGCCCAATCTAAGGTCCAGTGCGAAGCTATCAGCTCCCCTAAATACATACGACACGAACTTTGTGGATGGACTGCCCATTTCCCACTTATTCACGAACTCCTTTATCAACGGGAGAGTTTGGCTCCAAATTGGAGCATCTCCATCTGGTATATTGATAAAGGTCCGCTCTTCAGTGTCTCCCGGAGTTGTGCCGTAGACCACTTCCGGATTGAACAGACAGGCTGGGATTTTTAACTTGTCGACTTGTTCCCCATTGCAATTCTCGTCATACTTGAATGCGCCAAGTGTCACGTTTCCCAGCTTCCTCGTGTTTGTCCGGCGGTTAACTATGATCTGGCTGGAGGCAATCACCAGCGTGATACCATTGGATTGGAGCCCGTTCCATGTGCCGTCATCCCATCTAAATATTGTTGACTCCAGGATCCGAATCATCTTCTGGATTAGGTGATCTGCAGCAAGCGCCTCCCCGTGCTCTTCGAGCTCTATGCCGGACGCCTTCCGGAAGGGATCAATGACAAATGATAGTATCCGGTCTAGCATGTTCCTCACGTATTGATTGTAGCCAGTAGTGGGCTGTAATTCATAGCCATACGGATGACGGGCAGACTCACGTTCCCTTGTCTCACCTGTATGTGCATTGGGTTTATTAGAATAGCGAAACGAAAATGTTTTTTTTAAATCGATGTACATATTATATATTTTTGCTTCATACGCGGCAGTACGCTGAATAGAGTCTCATCCATCCCTTTTTGCCGTAGGATATCCAGAGTTTCTTGTTGGATATCATACGGAAAATACTTATAAAAACAGGGATCATTCTCCCTGTCCTCAGCAAAAAGGCCTTGATTTTCTGTGAGATTCGTCCTGAAGAATGACATCACTTTATCCATCCATTCCGAATAGTTGGTGTAGAAATGGGAGTCAAGTGTCATGTCATTCTGGCCACCACTTCCACTGATCCTCTTCAGCAAATTCACAGATGCACAGTTCATGGCCGTCTCAAATGGGATACCCTTGTCCTCACTGACGATCCTGTAGAAGGAGAAAATTATCAAAATAATTATTATCACCCTCATTAGGATGCGAGAGAGTTGTAGTATAATTTAAGCATACCTCTGCATCCGCCGTAGTTCGTCGTCATTGGCGTCCAGTAGGGATTCGGGGATGGTAGGAGAATGGCAATATGGGTTGTCATCACCCTCGACCAAATCATGTGCCTTTGGATCTGGATACTGGAAATGGGCATCTGTCACATCCTGCTGGCCATTCTTCATGAAGAAGCTGATGCCATGCTCTTCGTTAAAGCTTTTCACCAAGTGTGCGTAGAACTTTGGATTTTTAACAAGTTCCTCGCATATTACTTTGGTGAAACCACACCGGATGAGGGTAGCATCTTCATCCTCCAAACAGTCGTCCACGGAAAGAGGGCAAACCGGAGCGAAGCGCGACAGAACTGGGTCATTTTGTACAACATCCAATGCAAGATAGTTTTCCCTCGCGATCCTGGCTGCTTCGAATTCGGATTTTGAAGGGCCGAATGGACCTCGGATAAAGGCGGCCACTGTAGCCCGTCGTGTCTGCAAGACATATTTCCTATCATAATTGGGGTCTCTTGCAGGGTAGTCCTTGAACTCTTCTGGCCACCATTCACCAAAGTCGAACCTCCCTTCCTGCAGTGCCATTGACAATATGCTGTTGATCTTGGGATTTGTTCTAAGATCTTGCAGAATGTCATTCAATTGTGTTCCGTCTGTTTCCGGCCTTCCCTTCGAATGCAGATCCATGAATGGTTTCAACTTTTCCAGCTTGCCCATCGTCGTGGCTCCCTGTATCAACTCTCTCTTTTGCTTGCCCAGTTCCAGCCCTGATAGGTCTTGCAGATACTGCTGCTGCTGCTCGAAGATTGCATATGTTGCGGGATGCAATAGAGCGGTCATTGGCCGACTAGCTGAGAAGGTGGTAAAATATGCCAAATCATGCTTGGACTTCATATAGTCCCTTATGAAGTGTTCGGTGTGAGAAGCGTCTCTTCCCACCAGTCTCCCAAAGAACTGTGCAAATGATTTGAGCATATCCTCAGTCGGCGCTACTCCGCGGAGCCATCGAATAACTTCGTGGTCCCATCTTACCGCATCCCCTTTGGACACTCGGCTTCTTGCAGATTTAGATGACATACTTGTCTTCCGGGTGGATCTCCTAGTGGCTGATTTTCGGACCCGACTACCTTTCCCGGTGGCTCCATTGCTGGTAGTAGCTCTGCAATTGGATGCAGCCTTCTTCCCTGCAGGCCTTTTTTGTGGACGCATGGTTGCGGCGGCTCCACATGGCCTCGTGAAACGTGGCCCGGCGACGGCGGCCGGAATGCTTGGACGATTCGGCCTCTTACTGGGTATCGACATTTTATGAAGCGCCCTGCCCCTCACATCTTTGGAGTATTCCTCCATTGCATTGCGGATCATTTTCCCATGCTCCATGGCCGCTCTTTTGTTCCGGTTTGGGACGGGATCCGTGTCCCATGAATCTCTCCTCTTCCGCTTCCTGGAGCCTTCATCATCCTGATCTGGTGGCGTTGTTGGTGGAATGCGATTTGGCGATGAGGGTGGTCGCCGGCCACTGCCTCCACTCCCTCCGGCCGTAACACTCATATTACAGAACTATGAGAAATTACGAATTAGCTGAAAGTGGGCTATAAAATTTTGGGGAATTTGTGGGGAAAACTTAACTTAAAAACGAAGTAAAATACGGGAACCAATAAATTATAGAAAATATCGAAATACCGATAAAATTATGATATTTTAAAGTACTACACACTTGACCATGACAATTTTTTTTATGACAATGGTTACCAAATAAACTATGATGGGAGATCAAAAAACTTCAGTTGGGCAGGGTAAGAAAACGCGCAAAAAGTGCCATTCCACTCTGATGCCAAAAAAAGGTATTGTGTGATTGTATTAAAAATTATTATATCCACATGATGACTAGTGCATTTTACGATTAGTTTTATTGTGCTGAGTTTGTGGGATGTTGACAATTTTGATATTTGATGGGCAGTTATGTTTTGTTTCGAATTATTTCATATTTGGCATATTATCTGAAATATATTATCACTTCAGTATATTTTTAAGTCGGGGCCGGTTTCAAATGCCGATGGGACATCCCTCCGCCTTTAGCATGAGCTGTGCTGTCTGGAAGAGGGATAGCTGAAAATCCCAGTCACCAAGAGCCTCTCTAAGCATGGTGGCAGCGGAAGCATTGCTCCTGTCGTCCTTCATCTCCAACAGCCGCTTGGCTACGCAGGTCCGGGATAACTGCTTGGTGAATTTCTTGTTGAAATATGGCCGCATCTCAGTTTCCGTCCGGACCATTGTCTTCTTGTTGCAAGATGGGAGTTGACAGAGCCGCTGGGTTCTCCATTTCATCGATGCCAGATCTCGAAGGGGGCTGCATCTGACGAAACCCTGGATTCTCGGGGCAATCCTTTGGTCCAGTAACTTGAGGTCAGCCTCACTCTCGACTGGGGGGTTAGCAGGCGCGGATGCAAGTGCCTCACATGCCGTTTCCTGTACAAGGAAAGGGAGATCCTGGACCTTCACGTTATTCAACATACATTTGAATTGCACATTTAAATTAGCAATGGGTTTTGAGTCTTCAGCTGGTGGATCTTTATTATCCCGGGTCGCTCTCCTGTCATTCCTGATGTAGGACGCTAGGGCGTGTATGACTGAGATAGTGTCACAGGAGCGGATGCAAAGTGTTTCCTCATTCCATACCCGGGACCAAACTTTCCCCGCTATGAACGAATTAATGCACATCTGCTGATATTCTCGCTCTACATCCAGGGCCATACTGATGACCAGCCCTTCACCGTGCATGGCCCATGCCGCAGTCAACACGCTGTAGCAATTCTGTCGCAAACCAACTCCTCCATTAACTCTTCCCAACACAGCAAACACAGCCGCTTTCCGCTCAGGATTTTTGCAATTCACTGCAAACCCAATAGAGTCCTCCTCTATTTCGGACAGGGGACTGGATAGTATCCGGAGTATGGTCTGGAGGGTGGCCAGATTGATATCAGCGGTGTCCTCGTTTTCATACTCCAGAACTTCAGCAAACTTTTCTTTTTCCATGAGTTCGACCACATGAGGGGGGAGTTTGCCACACGAGTGATAGTGCTTTTCAAGGTCCCAATACTCACAGAGTGAGGCTTTAACCCTCTCCACGCGACACTTCGGATCTTGGCCGGCCAGCTTTGCATCTCTTGCCGCCTCTGCTACGATGGTGGCTGGATAAGAAACGAAATCACTTTTCCAACTACTGGAAGCTAACGCAAGCCAATATAAAATAGCAACAATTTATTATTACCCATATTGGCGGACATTGAACGGATGTTATTCCGCCGGAGTAAGTTCTTTTTCATGACTGCATACTTTTCGATCTCCCTCATCAGCGAAATCAAAGGGCCTCGGTGTTTAAGAACAATCTCAGCTGAACGACAGGCATTCATAAGTATGTGCTCTCGATAACATTGAACATCCCCAGTGTTTTCGACACGGATCCAGTTTTGAAGCATTTGGCCCTTCAGCGCATATCTGCCATTCCGCCGTTGGATGTCGGCCACATCCGGCTTGGTCATTTGTGCAATCTTGTTAGCGACGATTTTATGGATTTCCTGTGAACAAACATACGATATTATCATCCATGAATGTGCATTATGAAATTTAAGGTGCCAATACAAATATTTATGCCACTACAATGCAGTCTGGGTTGCTGAGTGTCCACTGAATGAGATCGGTGGGGGTTGCCGTCTTCCACCATTCCAACAAGTTATTGTTGTCGTCCATCGTTATATCCGGAAAGAAATTACCTAAAAATTAACAGTAAAATTTGGTATTGTCATACTCCCTATTCATATGTCTGAAGCTGACTCCGCCTATTCGGAAGTTTATAGAAGGTGGAAGAACTGGAGAAGAGAAAAGAAAATCACAGAAAAAAAGAGCCTGTAATAAAAAAAAATTCATATATATATATCCATCGGCAACTACTAAAGTTATGGGTACATGAGAGGAAGAGCACATCAACTCCAAGTTTTCAACATGAATACGGATTACGGATTAGATAAAACTAAATTGTTATACCAATTATGTTGGCTAATTAGTTTTCAACTCCGCAATCATGGCCACTGTAAGAGATCCACTCACACACAACAAAGCCCCTACTGAGCCAATTTCCAAAAGTATAAAATAAAACATTATGCTATAGCGTACATAAAATACAAGAAAATAGATGGGGAAATTTAGGGAGAAATTACTTGTGCTTATTTTTTGCAATTCTTAGCAAACTTATTATCAGAGAACACGTGTATTTGGATTTCTAACTTTATTGTCGAATCCATAAGTCCGCCTCTCGGTTTATCGGAATTGACTCTAACACCTCATTTACACGGCATATGACTATTATACAGTAAATGATATCCCATGCGAGGAAGTTTAGAGGATCCTGATTATAAGAGAAAAATTTAGCTTTATGTCCATTGTAGAAGGAAGTCCATCTCTTCTAGGGAGAGAATGAGGCTTATATTGTGAATGGAAGAGGGGGAAACAGTCGTACAAATTGGATAAACTTTGGTTCATCATCAAAATCTACAATTATAAAAGTCCTCCATTCCATTTATATCCTTTAATGAGAGAATGTCGTTTCATAATGATAAAAATGCGGTAATGGGTAAAATGATACAGCTAAGCTTCATCCAAGATATTGCCAAATCTATCGAACTCCTTTTTTTCTATTTTATTGTTATCGCCCTTAGCCAAGCATTTTTATTTCTTCCTTACCGTGTATATATAGACTTTTTGGCACGTGCATTGATTTCCCAACAAGTTTTAGGCAGCATAATGAAGCATGTGTGCTCTATCGGTATAAATTCAAATTGTTTGTGTAGATTTCATAGAGAAGTTGAGAGGAACAATGAAAGTCTGAAATAAGACGTGAAGGTGTAAAAGTTTCCAGAGAAAGCAACCTTTTTACCTTGTGCTGTGTTGCTATTAAAGTTGCTTGTACTATTTAATGGAGAAAAAAAAACTGAAAGACAAAGTATCAAAATTATGGGAATGAATAAAGGTCCTTTATCAAAAGAGAAGAAATCCGCAGAGTTAGTATGATGATGATGACTATGATGCTATCATCATCACGATTATTCCATTCTTCTCCAAGTTTCTTCACACTGCCTAGTTATCATTGAAGGGAAGGGTGCGTGAAGAAACGAATTATGATTCTTGACTCATCTTTAGCTTTCCAATAATGGAGGAAGAAAGCACGTTGTTGATAAGCGTTTTTCTGGTATATGCATCTAGATGAAATTCGCAGAAAAGGTGGCGTCAAAACAACTTGACGATGTGACAGCAGCCTGCAAGGATATACCAAATACGGAATCAAAGATCTGCTTCGCGGGAAGATACTCAGGAGGAATACGCTAATTATTACGTTCATTTGGTAAAAGACTCCGTTGTCCTTTTATCTAGCATTCTAGCATAGAGTGAGAATAAGAAACATTGTATGGTATTAGAATACCTAGATGGCTTGTGTGAGCTGATGTTATTGTGCTTTATTGTTTAAAGGGAGGGAGTGGGAGAAAGTGTTGTCATTTTTTTGTGAAGTTTTTCATGCATATTCCGTCTGTCTAACAAGTTTGTTGAATTTCACAACTTGGGATGAAATGAATGCTGTGAGACTGCTCGTCATAGGCATCATCTCTTCTCCTTAATGTGTATCTTTCCGGTAGTTTCTCCGTTTCAACGGAGAGAGGGAGAGAAAATTGATGTTGTAACTCAAAAAACTACTTCTTCCTAAACTATGAGGAGCGAAGAAGCTGGCTTGTTTAGTTATGTGCATGTCTGACAGATAGATACAGAATCCAGTTAGACATGGCAGCAGCCAATCAGAAGTAATATGCAAAACGGGACACAACGCAGTCATTCATCTTCTTATTGCGAATGAGCAAAACTTTTGTGTTCCTATCGAATGCCACTTGATACGGCTATGGGAGAAAGTTGAATGGAGCGAGAAAATTGGAAGAAGACATATTTTTCCCTGATGTTATTTGTTAGTTTTGTAAGAATTTCATCACATTTGCATTTTACATACGAGGAAACTAGTTATATAATAAAAATGAATGTTATTTCATCGGGGATGTTACTTACTGCTGACTCAATTAAGTTCTTCATGAATTTCCAGAAAAAAAACTCTCGGTAAACTCTGCAAAAGAACTCACTACTTCTTCTTCTGTTGGAGAAGAAAATCGTCGTCGTCTCATACACAGAGGAAGCTGTAATTGGGAGAGAACTCCTGAAACTGGAACTGCTCCTTGTATCCCAATGAGCACTACGTCTTTGGCTCAGTGGAGACATGCGGATGAACACGTTGCTGATGATAACAGTTGTGAACGTTGTGATTCACAGTCTTTTCATGAGTTTGACAAGAAATGCTTACGTAAAGATGAAACAACTCGTGCGTATCCCCGAGTATCGGTTATTGGACCTACTCAGGTGTTGCTGGAACAAAATCGGGTTTAAAATAGCTTAAAATACACGGTTCCCATAAAGTTAAGTACTGCCAGTAGAATACAATGCAATGTATGTAAGTCCGGCTTCGTCTTTTTTACCCAGTCGGCAAGTTCGAGAAGCAAGAGCAAGAGAAAGTACAAAGTTGTTCCACGCAACACAACGCAAATGGTAATTGTTGCGTAAGCTGTGAAAGAGGCTTTTCCTTCTTGCTACGTTTTTACCTCTCCCAATATGATATTGTTTAGCTGCTTACAAATGCCAATAAAATACCGGACAATTGGCTTTGATTCCATTACAAAATAATTAAAATACCTGAGTAGATTTGCGGATTGTGAAGTGGAACACAGGGGGAAACTCTGTACTCAAGAGTTTGACAAATAATCTTTTCGAATATAATGTTTTTTCGGTTGGAAATTCCTGGTTTCGCGATCAATTGTAAGTAACAATCTTATATATAAAGCAATGGTAGATATTACGTCTGTCTCTGTGTAAATATGAATACGAACTTTTGTATTAAAAAAATCAACATTGACAATTTAAATAAATGATTAAATGCTCTGAAAACTGTGTGACGATCCTCTTATCATTTTGAAATGAATAAGCTGGTCTGCATTGAACTTGTACCGGAAGTAAAAGGAAAGTCAACGTTTACGGTTTGGGGAGAAAGTTTTGAAGTTTCCGTTTTGATAGTTTAATGATGATGAATGATCAGAATTCTTAGGATCATTGACTGGACTTGCACAAAACTTTAAGCAGTTGCTCGTAATGACCATATACAAATATGCCATATTGATCAGAAACCAATGCCAATCTTTGGTGTGCTCAAGAAGATGCTTATCCTTATCTGCTTTATAGAAAACAGGTAAGATTCATTATCTGATACTCCGATCCTCTCATTAGTGTTGCAGAAATAAAAAACCAACCAACCAACATGGCCAATTATTTACCGATGTATTCCTTTATATTATATGCATGGCAAGGTTCAAATTTTTGATGTTTATATGGTAAACTCTTATAACTGTAAACTGGTGAATTACCCAATAATTCAAATGAGCCTATATTTTTGAATATGATAGAACAATGGAAATGAAAGCACTTTCGGTCTGCAGTTATGATGATGCTGATGATATGATTAAGACAACCTCTAATTTTCTCTTTTTTAAATGAGAAAGTTGCCATCTAGTAGAATAGAGAAGGCCAAACTTTCCTTCCAGTTAAAATCACAGCAGCACAGCCTAATATTTATAATTAAGAGTAACGGTTGCGTTTTAACAGGAAAATTAGTAAATTGAAGGGCATGTGTCGTACGGACGGCAGCTTTAGTGAGAAGTGAGATCAACTAATTTTAGCTAACCCCCTCCCCCATTCATGCTTACTTACATCTTAGCTAATGGCATACATGACTATTTTGAATTTCATTCAATCGTATCGCGTTACCATTTTTTCTTATTTTGTTTGAAGTTTTACTTTCATGCACCAAAAAAGGGATTTAAAAACTACCGAAATTTTAAAAGCCCAGCAGTCTACTTTTTAAATGGTTAACTCTAATATAAGAAGGTTGTTGTGTACGAAAAACTGTATCGTAACAAGTGAAAGTTAAAAGTACTTTCTTACAACAATGAACATGTGAAATGTCATGCCGCTGTTTTATCTGCAATGAGTTACTTTCATCCGGTAATTTTAAATGAATAGTTCTTAGAAAGCTACCTACTTTCCCCACCTACTAACAAGAAGTTTTACAGGCTTTGTATATTATTTTTAGTAATTCATTATTTAACGTTACATTTTCAAGATCCCAAGAAGCCATCGTCGGCGCTGGCTATCAGTTTATTTACCTATAAGAAAAAGGAGAGGCGGTTTCCCATTTGTAATTACTCCCCGTAAAAAATTAAAAGGCCATCATAAAATTCTGTAAAGGTAGTTTCGGGAGTTGTGGGATGATAAAGTTTATTATAAAGCTGTGTTCAACTACTTATGTTTCCGTCATAATAAAAGGGTTCAGAAACTGACAGTTTAAAACCACACAGTTTTCATTACTCTTGAATTTTGGTACCCAAGAAGGTTGATAACAAAAGTTGGATTATATGAAGAACGTGGATAAATAATTATTTAAAAAAATTCAGCTACGCCATTTTACAATTTTTAAATTGATTACTCTACATAGGTATTTATTTTCATTACTCTAATCCGTGTTCACTTTCTATTGCCATTACACAGGAAATAATATTAATTGTCTCGTTTCGTTGCGTGTGTATGTTAACGAAACATTTAGTTCTATTTTAGCTGTTCATCCCATTAATCGACAAATGAAAATGTTACATCAAAAAGGAAAGTTTTCCTCTGAACGTTACAAAAAAAACAAGTTTAATGGAAGGCATGTGTAAGATTGGACTATTACTTAATCTCATATAAACATGAATCAGCTTTGGTCCCTGTTGAAAACCCCACTTTCCTACCATTATTAGCATTCCCTCCTCCAGAATAACAATAAAGTAGGGAAAGTTTCCTCCAAACAATAAATGTATTAGAGCGTGAAGAGTGCAATTATCTCGTTAGAAGTTTTTCCCTTCCTAGAGCCATTGAGTAAGGAAAACAATGAATGGATCATGGAACACAAATCTTGGAGCCAATTTATTTGTTGATGCTCTCAACGCGGATGTAATGAATGCATATTTGCACAACTAATCCCATGACATAATAACTGACATAAAATGTTTATCTATAGTAAAACCAGCAGCAACATTTACTCTCGGAAGAGGGAACTGACTGATGCACTCCGAATTACATTAATTCCAATACCTACAACCAAACCATTCTCATTCTTGAGTTCATGTTTTCTAGCATTTGTTTGGAATGCCAAAATGAAAGTTGAGATAAGTATGTTTGGCTGTTCTGAAGAGAAAGTCCCTATCTCCCAAAGGAAGTTTTTCTCTTATTACCAGTTTTATTATTCAAATAGTACACTTTAGATCCGGGACTCCGGCTACTTCCAATTTCTTTCCCCGTCACTCTCCAAGATAACTTCGAATGTACAATGACTACCACAACGCTAATTTGCCCGAAAAACGGTCTGTGAAATTGTTTCTGGGAAAGGGGAAAAAAGTTGGGATTCCAGAAAGAAGAAAAAATGTTATTTTCCCCATATGAACTCGTAATCAAAGAACAGGTACAATTGGATTACGACGAGAAGAAGAAAATAGAATGCTATTTGTTCTGCTAAAAAGGAAACGATTATTTTCTACACTGGTGAAAATTAATAGTATGTAAATATTGTTGGAGTAAACGACATGAGACATGGCAAGGCTAGAGCCAGGTGCCAAGATTTTTCATGCTGGTGAAATCCGTCAATGTACATGGTGCAAAAATGTAAATTAGCTTTGGTAAACATGGCTAAAAGTAAAAAGCATCCATTTCAATCATCCAATGATGCTCATCCTAGTCTTATTCTTATTGCTTAACCTGGTGGATCTACATGCAACGCAAACAGGGGTTTTAGCTTTTATTAATGCTTCCTGAATTGTAGTCCATTTACCAACACCGGATGAAGGGAGAGAACTTTCACGCGAAGGAGAAACCATATAAGCGGTAGTTTTACTTTTTAAACAAAGAGTCGTGGAGAAAATCAAATAAATTATTTCTTTGCGTATTTCGTACTCCATACGTACCCCAGTACGAACCATAACGGAAACGCACGAGCATTCATAATACTCTGCTTTGGAGTTTCATAGTATGGAAGTACAAAACTTAATATACCGTCTTGTTCCTATTATGCTTCTATTATGGCAAAATTTATTCATTGCTGAATAGAAGGTGCCCCGTCATTGTTATCAAAACAATGGTGTGTAAAGAATATGTTTTCCTTCATAATAATGACCCCGACTTTCATTTTCAATAATGATAACTCACAACAGTCAGAAGCTTTAGTGCTTTGGAAAGTTGTGAGAGGATACCGCACCGCACTCTAGACTCTGCCCATATTGTCTATATAGTTCTCCCTTTCCTTTCCCCACTTTTGAGTTTTAAAACGGTCACATTCAAAACAGTCCTACCTTCCATTTTGTAGCCCTTTTTAAATATGACGGCTGAAATATGTATGAGCTTGAACTGGGCAAGTTTTGGCAAATGATAAGAATTTGCGCTTTGTACAACAATTTCCCTTTTCACACCTATAAAAATTCCTTCATAAGAAAAACTTTCACATTTCTGCTAAAGTAAAACCACATCCTGGAGGACAAGTGGGAAAGTGTCCAAATAGGTAGCTCCTTCCATGGAATATATAAATATAATGGTCCAACTTAATATTATATAATAGCGGAAGCTGGAAAAGGAAGGAAGGAAAGATGGCATGCTTCTGTTTGCCATTGTGGTTTCCAAAAAAAAACTTTCTCCTGAATTTATAAGTTGTGGAGTCAGCTCGTATTCTCCACATCAGCTTGGAATTTCTGGAAAGTGCGACAGACAATAGCATGGGTACTCATTAAAAATGTGTAAATGGAGAATGGGAAAGTGGGATTCGGAATGTGATATGGTGGGCAACATCAAGCACAACATACTTACTTTTTAAATCCCATTTTATAACCTGGTAGCAAACATAGATTGTTTATTTGAATTTCTAACTAAATTCTTGCAAATGGTATGAGGGGGAAAGCAGATGTATATTGGGTCGAAAGTTACCTTTGAGGTTTTGTGACAGTTATTTTATTATATTTTCACATACATAGCTTATTTGTATTTGACTTTTTTGGTATACCATCATAACATTTTCTTTCGCCTGCTTTGACAGAACCATATACATACACATTTGGGTTGAGGATTCCGAATATGTAAATTAAGTTAAAAAACGAATGCTATAAGTCCATATTCCAATTTTTAAATCCTCCACCGTCCTATGATGGTTTTTCCTTGCAAGATGAGCCCCAGCCCGTTCCACATAAAGCTATGGCATTTTGCGAGCTAAGCGGATTCCAATGGAGAAGGCATTGATGGCGCCCATGAAGCTGTCCGCTTTCATCAATGATCTGGCGAAACCAAGGAAGAAATTGGGGTAGGGTAGTTTCTTTATAGGCATGGGCTCAATTCAATTCTGTTTTCATATGATTTAAGTAAAAGCAGCTTTTTTTATTTATTTTTAAGGATGGAATTCAATTCCAAAGTACTTACAGCCCTTTGTCATGTAGCCACTGCGGATTCCTTTCGTCTGGGCGGAAGTCGGAATCCACAAAGCCGCACGACCTCCTAGCTTCAGCTTGTTTCTTAAGCCACTGTCAAAGAGAAAAAGGAAATTGCTAATTAACTAGGCTATACTTCAATCACTCACGATCAGTCAGGTTTCAACGTCTTTTTTATGTAAGCTTTAACTCAAGCCATGTTTTGTATTTTTAACCCACCTCTTGCTCTTCCAAATGCTTTGATTCACTTGCGGGTGGGCGTGGGGAAAATTCGGGGTGTAAAGTTCACTGAAATATAAGCTGTTGGACGGATACCCACCCACTGGATTGGGCGGTGGTGTCAGTTTGTAATTTGCTGCTATCTTCCTTCATGGGGAGATCAAATATTTGGGTGGAAGCACTTTGATTCTTCTTGCTGTTTTAAACTTTCTTATCCTCAATAACGATGATTGATTTCTCACTACTCCCTTTCTCGTCGACTCCAATATTATTATTCTCCTATTGGGAAATGGTTACAGTGTTAAAATCTTTGAGAGCATGCTCAGTTTCAAACGTCTTAGCTTTGGTGACCTGCGCACTTGCAACTGCATCCAATTGTATTTGCTCATGGACTGTAGCCTGTTTTCTCTCAAATTTTGTTCTGAAAATGATTCATAAGCAACAGGTGTTTAAATTAGTTTTACATAATAGTAATAATTAAATCGTGTCATGCTTCATTAATTACTCCTATATATGTTTATTAAGTGTTTTTACTCTGCTTTGCTGCTAACTCCTGTTCATGCCGTTGTTGCATGATTTGATCTCATCAGAAATTTTCTGAGAGAAAAGAAAGGAGGAAACAAGAACCAACGACTTTCATGATGTAGTCGGACACAGCTCCTTCTATTACTCTTTCCTCTTTCTATTGTTGTCTCTTAAAACAGTGGAAACGTAAACTAAATGTATTAAAGCATAAGTAAAGCATATTCTGCATGGATGAACATGATATTTTTGTTTCCGAATTGTATATATGTACCCAGGAATAAATATATGTTTGGACGCAGACATGCTTAAGAAAGGAGTCAAGTCTATATTCATTGAACCCTTCTTTCACTTTTTTCCCCTTGCTAGGTTAACGCACTTCCTATTTTCTCCCGTACGAATGTATATGATATTCTAGGATATTTGAACGAGCTTAAAATACAATACAGAAAATTCTATTTTCATCGCTCTTGGCACTGCTGCTGCTCCTCCTATGATTGTGAATCCCGGCCTAAGTTGTAAGACTTCGAGTGAGGGTAAAACATTAGGTGGTTTGGGTCGGCAACCACCTTCCTCCCAAGCTGGGCGCACCACCCGTAGTCTTAGTAGCCTTTCTTGAAAAGCCTCTCTCTTCTCCTCTTCCATTTCATAAAAGCACATTACTCTCGTCTTTAATACTAGCTAAAAACCCGAACCCATCCTCCCAAACCCTCACAAAGCTTCCTTAGCTAGCAACAAGAGATAAAGGAGAGGAGAAACGTGCCAGAAAGATAGAAAAACAGTGGAGAAGAGCGCTTGGCTTCAAGAGAGCTAAAGTTGGTCGTTGGCTCCATAGATTTTACGTTTCTCCTGGATCCTTCGTCTGTATCTTGCTTTTCGTGAGGAAATCCGAGGAACAGGTTGCTTGCTGGGAGAAAAAAACAAGCATCAACTTACAGCGGGCTAGGGTTAGGCACTCGTTTACTTCATCCAACTTTTCTCTACTACTTGGAATGACTATCTGATCATGGCTAATTGTAAGTTGTAGCCAGTTTTGCAGCTGCTTGCCCGGTCTACTACTACAGCTGCCAAACTGAAGGAAAGTAGAAAAGGAGAAAGCAATGCAATGCTTTTGCTCTTTCACAGAAACGCTCTTGCTATATGCATGTCACACTATTTCCTTTCACTTACGTTGCTTTCCCATTCCCGCTAATACAATACAACGTATATGATTCCTCTTCGGCTTCGTCTTGTTTTTAACCTTTCAATCCACTCTCTCAGTTCCACTTTGCCTTTCCGATCAGGTACACGGTCTTTCCAAGGTGGATTCAACATGTCAGATAGTTTTTGTCTCAACTAATGCATGTGAATCTTTCTGATTTTTTTTGGCTCAAACTTGTTGTTGTTGATGTTTGTTTTATATGAACTTACCATCCAGCACTAAAATATTGTACTTCGAAATAATTAGATATTATTCGTACAGCCAGGTTAGTTGTGAATGCGAAGTGCAGATTAAAAACAAAAAAAGTGAGAGAACCCAAATCTATTGACAGACTTTCATGTTGGATACTGTGCCGGTCCGTCTGTGCTGATCGTTTTGCTTAGAAAATGAGTAAAATATTCCTTAAATTTCCAAATCTTTTTGGAGAAGATGTCTCCTTTGGAAAATATAATATTTACGATTTGTTGAGAATTTAGTGGGAAAATGTGCTAAACTTTTTGAGTGATTTTATATCAAGCCCGTGAAAGAACCCCAATCCAAAAACTGTCCCAAAAAATTATATTTCTCAAAAGATAAAGCGCTGCTTCATGGGGTATTCCTTTTATGGATAGTAAGCTGTCATAAAAATAAGCGTTGTTTTGTTTTGTATCTCTTTTCATTAAAGTGAAGCATCATCACATGTTCAATTCTGTGATGTTGACACATACTGCTCTACAAACACAATACGATCGGTTATAATTTTAAATTAGAATTTAATATTACTATACACTAGCTTTTGTGTGAGCAGCATGAAGAGAAAAACATATCCCGGCAGCAGTTTCTTTATAATATTTGCATACAGAAATGTGCATGTGTCCGAGTCAATTTCACAAACCAGAAAACATGCAAACTTTCTTTACTTCTTCATTGTCTATGCGAATCAGTCAAGTGTGAATATGTATGCATATCAGAAATATATAGATAAGGAGAGACATGTCATTCCGAGAAAACTTCATTCTTCCAAGTTATATTCCCGGATTGCAGTAAAATACCATTTTTAAATAACCAAAAATAAACATGTTTTTAGTATAATGATGTAACTGTTGCAGAACTTGTTAGACAAAGTGTCAAATGAAACAGATGGAGCTCCAGAGGATTACGAATGTCATCAGCACATATCTCTTTTAAACTATGAAAGCGTCAACTTTTTTCACCACTAACTACGTCTGTTGAGTTGTGACTTGTATTTACATGAAATTAGATATTATTAAGAGAAAAATAGGTCGGCCGATCTAATACTTTTTTTTATCTAAAACGCAAATTGGAAAACTAGCGATTTTGTGTTTCAGCAGCTACCACTTGTCCTACTTTCCCCAGTTGAAAATATGATTATATCAGTGACAGTGCTTGTGCGGTGATGACAAGTAAATCGATAAGTTTGTACAAGGCTTAGCATTAAGTCTAATGTATATATTCCAATTGTTGAGTTGATAAACGTTCCATAGATAAAATCTCGGCGAGCCACTAAATCTTGTCTTTGATTATGATAATGAAGGTCACATTTAAAATTCAATATTTGAAGCTGCTGAAATTTGAAAGGAATCTAGTTGAGCATCAATAATACATAAGGCAATGTTGTCAAGTTTGTGAAAACCCCTCAAAATATACCGAATAATATGCTGACTTTCCCCAGTCCATCAATAAAAATCTGTATTCTACAAAGGAGAGGAGAGAGCTCTCTTTTTATACCACCTCACCGATGTTATGTTTTCAGTAGGTTGGTTTTTTATCTTCGATAACGAGTCTTTGTATTCTCCCATTATAGACGAAAGATGTGATTTAACCAGTGACTCTTTTTTTGTAGTTTATTACACTTACACTTACATGGAAGTCGAATAGTTTATGACGTTATTTGTGCATTTTTTATTATTATGCTATGCCAATTTGACATTTGACTGTTATCGGTTCTTTTCTGCTGAGAATGCAGGGAATTTTTTAATTCAAGGAAGTAGCCTCTGAATTACTGAAATTGTGCACAGGTAGATCCCAACTTTATAGCACTGGCATTATTTCAGTTTGATTTTACAGATAAATCCGTCCAAAAGTACACTCCAGCTATTTTTAATAACTGGAAAATCCCTTTGTCATTTCAATACAAATGGATATCGAGACATTTAGAAAAAAGCAATATAATGGCCATTGTACAATATTATTATCAAGTCATGACCGAATAATGAATGAATGGTTCAATTTATTCATTACACAATAGGGCCAAAATGCAATGTGCCCATCAGGAGCAGACAAGATATTGCCATGAAAAAAAACATAATAGCTTCCAGTCCAAAGCCAACTCTGGGAATAAATGGCTATTGGAATATGACCAGAATACATAAAGAACAATGTAATGCCCTCACATAAAGCTTACAATTAGAGAAAGGGCATAGAAGAGAGTTGATAAATGGCTGGAATGTCTCACTTTTCTCTCGACTTTCTGCTTTCCCATTTTGGCTCTACAGGACAATGGGTTGATAGTCCGAGAGGCTAACTATATGCACCATACATACCTATAAGTAATCTACCGTTTGTCTTCCACACTTTGGGTAATATGAAATCCAAGCTTGATATCATATTTAGTCAAACTACTTCTTCGCTACTTTATAGACGTTCAGTTATGCTACTTTCTCTTTTTCCTCTTAAGTTTATTCCCGTCATAGTTGTTCATCCTTTCTCATTCTTTGAAAGAAAAGGTCTGTGTACACACTACATGGAACACGGGATCCTGTGACGGGGTTTAAATGAACATTTGCCAACCTTGCATTGCATAATATGCTACCTGCTATAAGAAGTTGAAGGTGACAGATTCCAATCTACTATATTATGCAATAGTAAATTTCCAAAGTAAACTGTGCCGGTTTTTTGTTAAACAGAAGGAGAAATTTGTGTGAGCCAAGAAAGAATGGGAATTATTTAAAGAAATATTCTCCCGGGAACAGGTGACTATCCCATCCTATCTTTCTTACTTTCCACCTTCTCCTCATGTCTGACTTCAAGGAGGGAAGACAAAGGGCAAAGCGACAAGCTTTTCCCCCTCTATTCTACTCTAAACAAATGGTCACATAAGGATTTCCGGTCCATTGACTTTAGGTCAGTAACCATTATTTTGGTATCATGATCATCATCAAATCGTAGTTAAGGTAGGAGGCGGGAATGTGGGGATAAAAAAATGTACTTATATATCCATGAAGAAACCTTTCATTGGGAAGCCTTATAGGTCACAATCCCGGAAATGACAACAAGGACAAAATACACTGGCTCAATTCGAATCTATTCCCGGCTTATTTATGATATACCATTGAGGATCTACATCTCCGTCCGTCTGTCTGATAAACCTAACAATCCGATGCAATGCAGATCGTAAATGGCAATTGGAAATGTAGTTGAGCTTATTTAAAACTCTCCATTTCAATCTTTTATTACCGGATATTTGCAATACGTTAGGAAAGAATAATGGGAACGTTATGGAAGGTGACCACATGGCACTTCTGGAGGGGTACTGATGACTGAGAAAGCATATTGCATTGAGGGTCTGCACAGGAGTCTTTTAAACTTTGGAGAAGGTGAAAGTACTCAGGAACTAGATAGGTAGTGGTAGTAAGTAGACAGCAGGCACGTACGTTTGTAACAATGCGTTCCATTTTACGTATCGGAGTTTTATTGGGCTGACTCTATGTATATTTCTTTTATTTCTCTCTTTAAATATTCCGTGGCCTAAGCTATCACCCCAATAAACGGTTATTTGATGCTCTCCCATTTTTCTGAAACGATCTACTACTTCCCTTGTCCTCCTGACTTTATGCGCTCCCCAATGATGTTTTAAAGAAAATTTATCGTGTCAAAATGAAAACTGATACGTATGTAAAAAATATAATAAGATATACTAGCATATCCTGATGCTCAAATAGTTTTTCTTGAGTACAAAAAAAGAAAGGAGCATGAAAGGAGCCACCACTTTCCGATAAGACCTTTATCATATGTCGTTCCACAAGGGAATACTGTAAAGGTTTCGTTCCCTCTTGTTCAACTCCTCTATATCAATATGTATAGACTAGGATTGACCGCGAAAGACCCTGCCGGGTCATAAGCACCTAGTGATCTATTATATAAAGTCCATGTTAAGTAAGAGGGTATGACAACATTCCTATTGGAGATTGCCCAGTAATAACTTTTTGACAACAATCAATTATGTAACAACCGTCTGGCAACAATCCACCATGTGACAACCATGTGACAACCGTTTGACAACAATGGACCACGTGACAACCGTGTGTGGCAACAATGGACCATGTGACAACTTTGTGACAACCGTGTGACAACAATGGATCATGTGACAACTTTGGGACAACAATATACAATGTGACGACCTTGTGACAACAATAGACCATGTGACAACCATTGACGATGTGACAACAACAGTGTGACAACAATGAACCATGTGACAACTTTGTGACAACCGTGTGACGACCGTGTGACAACGACAACCATGGACCCTGTGACAACCATGTGATAACCATGGACCATGTGCCAACCGTGTGACAACCATGGACCATGTGACAACTTTGTGACAACCGTGTGACAACAATGGATCATGTGACAACTTTGGGACAACAATATACAATGTGACGACCTTGTGACAACAATAGACCATGTGACAACCATTGACGATGTGACAACATGAGGCAATAATGTGACAACCATTGACAATTGGTCAACAATGAAGCAATAATGTGACTATCTATTTAAAAGGGAATTAGGGAAATGCAGAAGAAACTGATATTTTTGTCACATTTCATTTTCAGGCTGCCTATTCAACTAAATATAATTTATCTGCATGCATATTTCCATTGCTTTCAACTGAAGTCACCAAAACTGTTGTTTTCAGTTCTTGCAAATATTAATCAGTGAAATATGTAAATTCCAGCTTTACAAACCCAATTGTGGACGCCTGCAAGCGATTGCGAATTCATAGAAACTATAATTACGACAATTGGTTTGGTAGTTTTTAAATAATTGGTACAAAACAGAAGTACTACTTATAATTTTGATTTTAAAAAGTTCCATTGAAAAGTATGGTCTCTGACTGGGCCATAGAGTAAAAATCCCCCCGCTCACTTCAATATGGACTTTATATAATAGATAGGTAAGTATGCATAATATATGAATATGACTGAATTAGGGAATGATAAAAAACCCAAAAAATTCTTCATCATTACAGGAGAAAGTGAATGGCACAGACTATTTCCTTCAGACTTCATATTACACAACCCAATCAAGTCATGTATCTTTAGCTGCCATACTGACAGCCAATGTGAAAATACATAAAAATGGGCATAGTTGAAGAAGATAGGTTAAGCAGTATATTAGAATGCAATGCATTAAAATGCAAAGGAGCACTTATAGTATTGGTGGAGGAGTCCTTGGATGTGGTAGTTGTACTTTGTACTTCAGTCATTCGGTTAAAAAACCACAAGCAGATGCATTACATTTCGTTGCATTGGGAGAAAGATGTAGACCAGTGAATGATAACTAATGCGATGCATGTTCCCCTTGTAATGTGATAGTCTTAGGAGACAACATTGATGTAATAATACAAACGTGCGTGCTGCATACAACTCTATTAGTCAACGGAAGAGCTCCACAGAAGGAATGCTTCATAGAGCATATTTAATGCATCTATGTATCCAGATCCATGTCAAAAGACATAAAATTCTGAAGAGGAAGCTTGAAAGTTGCATTGGTGCATACATCAGAATAAAAATGTGGTGTGAGGAACACTGGAAAAAATAAAAAAAAGAGAACGAAAATGTCCAATAGAAAGAAAAAGGTAATTGAACGGGAATATGTGAAAGGGAAAAAGTGCATTAGGAAAATAAGTTGAACATTGGAGTATACTAATAGCAAAAGTAAAAGTACAAAAAGGTACAGACGGATCAGATAGTGAGCATGTCGTTTGAACTGGGATGCTTTTGAGAAATCCTTCATTGGGTTTCAACAAAGTAAACGTTTGTTTATCTATCTCCGGGTTTGGTCTGGGGAAAGGAGAAGATGCACGTGAAGGCATTTTGGATTTTGGTTAAGCACTTTCACAATTTCATCTTCTTATTTACAAAAAAACGGATGAAGTAGGCTAATCGGCATTTTTCCAATTTTTTAATTCATTCAGTAAAGTTCGGAATTCGCAAAGCTACGTCACGTAAAATGCTACAATTATTAATTATGAACCAAACTGATACTGGACTGGAGCGGAGTTTCAATTTGTTCTAATGTCGTCTGCAACTTAGTATGCTGATTTGATTTCATTCGTTCGTCCTCGGTGTTTTAATTTATGCTGCAATAGGTTTTGGGATGTTTGTTTGATTCAGTTATGCAACTATCCTACTTCCTCTGCTTATAAATTGAATACAAAGAGCAAAATAAACATAATTACAGACACAATCTTTCAAACACCGGAATATCCCCATTCTATAAGTTATCAAGTTTGATTTCCCAACGCAAGTAACAAAATAGTTCTCCCTGTTCCGCCCCAGCTAGCCTCGTAGAAATTCTTAGCTATGTATATCTATCCTTCTAGCTTACCACCTCGTCCTACTTTTGTTATCCGAAAGTTTCCTATATAAACACACCAAAAGAAAAAGTTCGACATACATTATTTATGAAGCGGAAAGTGAAGTTTGGTTATTGGAGAAGAAGAAAAATTTCAGCGAATTACTGAAATACGCTACTTTTTTTTGCAACCGAATTGTACAGATATTATATTATGGTCTAAAAGGGCTTATTGTAGATATTGTACCGCCGGACTAGGTATGTATGTGCTGCAACAAGAGTCGCATGTTGTTGCACTCAAGACGGTCTGGAGAAAGTCCAGCATAAATTGCAAATTTGATGTGCGTGCCTACCTCCACTAACAACTTGCCATTTATATCAATACTTCAAAAAACGTGAATGTACATTATAGCGGGATGCTGCTGCTGCTGCCGCTGCGTGGAATTATTCTTGGAAGCCGACCATCATCGTGCTCCCAAAAACTCTTCGAGTGCCGTACAAGCATAATCCTCCACCTATCTATTATATCCTCATAAATACTTACAAAACGCAAACACTCAAAACCATATTTTCACTCTGAGGAGAGCCTACACCAGCAACATTCACACAATTAAGAAAACTTCCCTACTAAAAAGGAACGACTCGTGCTTTCCCCCAACCCAAACGAATGAATGAATGGGCACGGTTGTTGAGATGAGCACAAACGGAGTAAGCAATCACAAAATGTAGGAAGCAGGTCAGAATGAGTAAGTTGTTGTACATAGCTATATTGCGCTCATAAAGAAAGGTTGAAAAGCCATGTCAACCTTTACCTTTTTGACTGTGCCATGCCATACAAATACTACTTTCACCAGAAGATTGCTCTCTCACAGCTTGCTTACATTGCTTTTACATGCCTCCTTTTCCCTTTCCTCAAAAACGCTCTCAACTTATTCAACTCAATCAGGGAAAAGGGAAAGTAAAATGTTGAGCAGGTTTACAGAGAACTGCAAATGTTTTTGCAGGAAGGAATAGCTTCCATTAGAGCTTCAGTTGTATATATTTAATTGAAGAAATCGTATAGCTATGTACACCAACCTCACTCACATGATATAGGTAGTAAGGTTATATTCGTGCTATGTAAAATCTCTCCTTTCATGTGTTGAAAATGAAAGTCCTTTTTTTGCTTCAAACATGCTGTAATGTTTGTATAACAGCTTCTTACTTACCTCTTGAACTGGTTGTAAAAACGAATACAACCAGAAGCGTCTTTTATCATATCATGCACAGGGAAAATATGTTTATCTCGGAATGAGCGACAGACTTTCACTCTCCATTCCATTTCTTTTTCCTTTAAGCATTGCATTCATCATTCATCCGTCCATTATTTTCGTCTTTTTCCGTTGGACAAGGAAACTTAAGTGTATTAGAAAAATACTATGAATTTTAGGGACAAGCTGGAGAAGATGTGGGAAAATTGTTCTTACCTAGCCATTATTATAGGTAAGCCATACATGTCCATGTTTTTCACACCGTTTTTTTTCTTTCAAAAAGGATAGGAATACGACTGCTGTTTAGCTGCCTTTTTTCTCTCTTTGGTTTACACACTCGAATACGTTCGATTTACTACAAGAGTAATCATTACTTACTACTACGTATTTTTTTTCGTTCTGTAGGTGCATGCTAAACTTTAGAGGGACTGCTGGGTGTTTGGTGATGTTCCATTGATCGCTCCAAAAAGTATAATGTGCTGTGTGGAGCTCGCACGGGGTCTTCTACCAGTTCTATTATGGCTTGCTGACTTGCCAGGTTGGAAAATTTTGAACTGAAGAAAAAAAAGCCATAGCATGAAAGGCATTATTAGCCCTTTTTTCTAGCTGGGTTTATTATGGTAGGAGAGGATATGGCTGTAGCGGCGCTTGGTGCTGGCTCTGGTTCTGTAACGATATTGTAGTTATATTATGGATATATATGTACCTGGTTGGTAAAATGCAGCGCAATGTTATATAAAGCTTTTTTTTCTTCGCTTTATTGATATGAATAACTTGCGTAACTATATTAGATAGAGAAACGGTGCATGCTGCTACTGCTACTACAAGGCAATGCGGATGGTCGTCCGTCGTGTGATGTGATAATAACGAGGAGGAAAAAGAAAAGAAATAAGTTTGTAACTTATAATATCACTAGAGCCATATACAAAGTAGCAGTAATTTAGTAGTAGTTTTAGAAGTTTCAAGGCGAACTATAATGAAATGCAGAATTGTGTGTGAAAAATTGTTTTTAGTTTCTTGTCGATCTTCGGTATGACTGCACTGACTGTAGTAGAGGAAGAGAAAAACAGTTTGAAAATAACCTTGTCCTGAAGTTTTATGTTTTTTTTGGGATGAAAAATATCAGTGAAGTTGTTATCGTGTAGTTTAGTTCGTTTTGGAAGGAGATTATTCATTTGACAATACACTTTTTTATAACTGCATACCTAAATACTTACACCGTCTTGGGAAATTCGTGATTTTAACGTATTAATCTACATTCTGAGAAAGAAACATGTTCTGTGTTTTTCTGAATGGTTACAAATCTCGTTAGCTGTACCTTCTGAATTATCGCGAACAGATGTGCTTTTAAAGGTTACGTAACATACCAATCAACCAAACGGAGTATCAATCATTTGACAATGAAGTGAAACTGTACCTGTGGATTGTCGGGCGGAAAGTATTGTCATTTTAAATCTGCTAGAGCAATAAATTTCATACCCGAAACCGTTATTGTTGATGTTTAGTTCTTCGCGTGTTGTTGTCAAGGTTAGATTTTTGGATCGAAATCACCGATAATTTTTTGAAAGAAGTCACAATTTTTACAGTAGATTTTTGATGGCACTCCACCCGAAACACATTTACATAACTGCACATGAATTCGGCTTTGACTTCGTGTTTACAAAATTTGTCATTGAGAATTATGTTAATTTATTATAAAACAAAATTCATCATCATTTATGTATGAGTTGATGTAATGTGGTGATGCAACAGTCATTCATAATGAAACAAGTCAGTGTTTGCTGTAGTGCAGCAAATCATAATAAAACTCTAAATATAACCTACGCATCGTGACAGATTTGATTTTTGGTTCGTTAACAGACATGCTTCTTTGGCCTCATTGTCAAGTCAAAGAGATCCTTCTTCTGTGGTGCTTTGCTTGTTTACATGTTGAAGGATATTACATTCTGTACTGTTTACTCAAGAAATTTTTGCTGTTGGGGGAGGGAGAAAACTTTTAAACATGCACATGGCTTGATGAATTGGATGATAGTATTTGTTAAGGCTGTTCATTAAACTTTACCAACTCGTTCTCCAGAACGTTTCCCTATTTCCGGAGTTCCTTGTTTTGTCTGTGCTATTGGAAAGAGCTCTTTTATAACAAAGTTGATTGTCTGTTCCCCTGATCGGATATTGTCTATGTGTACATATGTAGACAGACATCTCCAGGAAAATAAATAATAATTGTTTTTTATGAATATGAACTCATTAAAAAGTAGCATGCTGGGAAGTAGCTTTCTCCAGTCCTGATTTTTATTTGAACCCTGCTTGGAATACCTTTCTCGAAGAAGAAGAAGGAAAAGGGGCACCATTCCAGTTCTCGGGACTCACAGATGAAAATAAATCAGATTCTTTATCAATGATTCAATATACGTCTTGCATACAATGTTATATGTATGTAGGTAGGTAGACTTCCAAGCGTGGAGGGACGTGACCGGCAGACATATTTTTTTGCAATAATAAAAAACAGTCTATACATAGTCCATGCACATTTTCTGTCAATATATATCCTTCCAGTACAGCCAAAAGGTAAACTTATTGGTCGAACATTTCGTGTTCCGAAATGAATAAAATGTGACTTTTCTACAACATCCTGCCGTAAAGGATCACATGGCACGTACCATACCATACTAGTTCCTATGATTGATTCCCGGGTAGACTCCACAAAGCATGCACATCATTTTCACAGTTCTTCCTTTTCCCCATAAAAAGGTGTAATCGAAAGTTTCTATTTTTTCGGTAACTTCCCTCCCCAAAAATTCGTTTAAAGTACTTATTGTAGTGTCGATTTCACAAGTAAAGTATCTGTATATCACAGTACAGCAGGCATAGCAGCAGCAATAAAGCAAAAAAAAAATACAGAAATGATGTGAATGAAACCCTTTGGAGCTTTTGTGCTTGCTTCCTGTCTAGTCTCTGTAGCAAGCAGTTACTTACTTTCTTTCTACGCATTTTTTCCCCTCCCATCCAATATTAAATGACGATACATATAAGTATGATCTGACAGAAATTGAATGAGGCTACTTTAGAACTTTATGGATAGCTGAGTGGGATTTCTTCCATCATATTTATAGCATTCCGATCCGGTAGCTACTGAACTGGGAAATTATTTTTTTTTGTGGACAGTGTGTAGATATGATGAACATGAATGAAGGTAGAGAGCTAGAGCTTTACCCACCACCACGTACCTAACCCAATACCCCTATGAATATGCAGAGCTGGGAATAGCAACTCATTTCCAGTATTGAATACGTTTCTAATTTGTAGCTCAGGAACTTGGGATATTTGAAGGTAATAATATGGGCGCCACTCCCAGCTCATTTCTTATAGCACGATTCCATTCCTCTTGACTACATACAGCTTGATGTTTAATCATCGAATCCCATTTCTTTGTTCATAAAACTTGTGCCGTTTCAAAACATTCCAAGCCCAAAGCCTGATGTAAAAAATATAGAAGAAAAAAATGCATTTTTCACTGCCATCAACATCCATCCTTCCATTTAAAGCTATAAGTCTGTAAGAGTGCATCATCATCACCATGATCATCATCTCGTCATCTGCATCTGCACGTGTATATTTTTCATCCATTTTTTCGTCTGCTTGTAACAAACAAAAACCGAATTTGTGAAAATAATCATGAAAAGGAAGTTGGAATGGAACAGGTATATAAGACGAGGAAAAGTGAAAGAGATACATTGGAAAGATGCGGGAAGCAACTTCCCCGTATAAAACAGCACTTCTCTATCTTCACAGGAAATAGAATTTTGCGTCATCATATCATCATCATCCAAGTTAAATGTGATAATCCTGTGGAATCTGCAATACTGTCATTTTGTTATTGTACTGTAATAGGGTGCGACATATGGAGTAAAGCTGGAAGCTCATATTTTGTCCTCTTCCTCACTATATTCCTCCACTACCATCATCATCATCCATGGAATAACCATTTTTATCCTTTATGTTTATCAGGCGAATACTTTCTGTTTTTTTTTATCTTAACAAAAGCTTGTTGTTACAGATATAAATCTCTTATTTAGACATGGATGTAGATAGATCCCATGTTCATTTATCATTTCATTCATGTTCCAGCCTTTTTTTATGGTTTCTATCTCTTTCGGTATTTTTTGGGAGTTTCGGGGGAAAGAATCTATCTATATTTCGCAACATCACAACCGCCATCATCATAAAATAATGTTCTTTGGGGATTATCTGTGACTATTGCTTCCACAAAAAAGCTATACCATTTAATTTCATGAATTAATTTCATGAAAACTTATGAAATGTGGTGGGATGTTCCTACCAGGAGAAGCTCAACTGTCACAAAAGACATAACGATTTTGATTTTTTCCTTGACAGCTTACATATTGCGTCACATATTTTTTCATGGAATTTTGACGCTAAAGCAGATTCTGACTTGTGAGTAGTGGGATTGGAATTAAGGCTGGGTTGCATCATATTCAAAAGTACAAAATGCAAATGTATGGAATGGAAGTAGCAAGCAAGTGCATGTGAGTAAAAAGTGAGTGAGTAGACAGCAACAGCAACTATAAAAAAAGTTTGGAGGCTTTTCCTGTTGTAACAGGCGTAATATCTTGAATTTATTTAGCTTATTCCCGTTTTATGGCGGACTCCTTCTATTTCCGCCGTTGTAGCAGTAGAGATGTAGCTAATGATGATTGACATTTATTTATTTACCAGATAATCCTTTTTGATGGGAATGCCCAAAGATTTCAAATGTTTTAGAGAGTGAAAATATATATCCATTTTGGAGAATCCTTGCTAAAAAACTGCATCTAAAATAGGTGGATATATCGTCTCCATCTTCATAAGTTCGTATCTAATCTTTTCGTACCATCAGATTTCAGTTCGTTTCAATGGATCTTTCTAGAACATTTTCTTCAATACAATTTAGAACAAGATTTGATTCGCAGAAGCATCTATGTAGAAAAATGTGTTCTATATTGGGAGCATCGATACAGGATCCAAATAAATGAGCTGCGTATTTAGGTTCGATAAATCACTCGGTTCTTCTACAACAAAGCTATAGAGTTTCAATTACTGTGGCATCAGGAGCAGCGGTAGTAGATTTACCTTATGCTACACAGGATCTAATGTTTATCGACACGATAATACTAATGTCATGATAATATATCTTATGTAAGGATAAGGATACTATTCCTCTACTTGTCAGGGGAAGAGAAATGAACATGCGTTGGGTAAAAAATCAATCTACAGTTTAGTTTATTACAGCGTAGGAGCTGAGAAAGGGTGGATTTTTTATTTCTAATTTTCTTAAATAGAAAAAAAATGTTTTTACAAGTGTCTAGCTTAAAATGTAAGTGTGGATTTTTTTCATGATGCTGAGGATGTCATTCACCAGTGTTAATATTAGATTTTAGCATGTTGCAAGTTAGCACCCTTTACCTGGAACATGATGACAGTCTCATTTTTTTGTAAAAAAGTTTAATTGTTTGTTACTCCAACCTATGCATTTTAAATTCTTATTCTTGGAGTTCCTGCGGGGTGGATCCTATTTTTATGCAAAATTTGACAAGCCCAATGATACAAAACTTTATTACAGCTACAACTGTATATGCAATTGTGCAAACTGCTTTGTATGAAAATTTATCTTCTTCATGTTATATAAGTATGATATGATGCTGACATGACAGAACAGTTTCATTCTCCAACAATGTCTTATATGCCTAGATGTTTCTCGTTGTTTTAACATTCATCGTCAGTTGGTTTTCGTTTGGTTTTGGATGAACTCGTTGCTAGATATGAAAAAGATGACATCACGAGAGTGACATTGGTAAACAAATGTGAATATTTGCACTAAAAAACGGACAGGTTGAAGTAGTTGTGCTTTATTGAAAAATTTTATTACGCATTCATGCACTTGAACTTATCTCGTTGGAATATTTAAACATTTCCCTTTTTGGAGTCCCTTTCATTGTATATATACTCCCATCTCGAACTACTTTAATATGCTCGATAAATGAGTGATAGTGGGAAGGTTGAATAAAATTATGCATACATAAAAATATGTATATTGCATACCATAACAATCCGTCATATTTCTACCAACAGTCCTCAGTGCAAGTCCAATTCATTTAAACTTTCTTCTTCCGTCAGCGCTCCTTTCACAATGTTAGCTCATGATATTCATGATCCAAAAGAAAGTCATGCTTTTCTAATACACTGAAATATTTGCAGGGGTTGCACATATCCTTTCCTCGTACCCCCGGAATGGTCCAGTCGGGATTACATAATTGCAACGATAGACTTTGTCACGAGTTTTTTGCAATGTGACTTATGCAGTGGGTGGACTGCATTGCATAAAATATGGACCGGAAATTGTCAAACTTCTCAACTCAAGAATAGTTGTATGAACAAACAGACTTAGATATTCTGATCTCACAATTGCAACTAATTTGTTAGTTCTGTTTCCAGCCTTGCGTCATTTTGGAATCTAGCCTTACTTCCCCTCATATAAGGAGCCCGGGCATCGTGAGCTATTTATTCTGTAACTTCATATCATTTCCCATAATTTTCCAACACACCATTTCAAAGTCCCGATCTCCTTCGTAGAAAAATATAATTTTCCTGTCCATAATCTTAACTCTCACAAATGGGCACTACTTGCACTCTGCCTGATTGGGTGACTTTATGACTTTGTGGTAGCTCGCTGGTATTTCTTCATTGTGCCACACATATAATTATTACATTTATGAACGGAGCTTTCACGTTGAAGGTTTTTCTCAATATTGCCAGATATCCTGAAAAATACCTGCCTCTGTCACAGAATCTCCCAACTGGTGAATTCATGTTGAAAACCATTAAGCTCCAAAAACGTATAACCCTTTTATTGGAACTTTGGTCGAATTTGATTGGTAACATCTTCTTTTTCATGAATGAAAATCATACATTCAAAATGCTAAATGTCATGTGTCCTGTTGAGATGAATCCTCACATTTTACTACAAACATTTTCTCCATTTGTTCGATAAAAGACGGAGAAAATCCTATCATATCATACATGGCATCTCTTGCGTAACCAACCAAGCCAAATAGAAACGTTTATTCAAGCTTGTTCGTCTTTGTACATCCCTTCCCTTTTGCATCATTGGGACAATGTTGGGGGAAAAGGGGGAAAGAGAAGAACATTTCTTCGAGAAGAAGAATCCTCATCCACTGACATTGCCAAATGCCAATCAGGGCAGCTCTCAAGTACTGACGTAACGTAAGCTCTAAAGCTCTCAAAACGTAATGCCATAATACAATCCAAATGCCTAAAGGGCTCATGGTAAAATCATTGGGAGGAGAAAATTGTCCCGATAAAGATGAGTAGGTTGTATGCAGATAACGAAGGGAAAACTCTCCCCTTCTTGATCCCATCCTTAGTAACTGACATTGAAACGCTTTTCTTGGGCTGCCCTCGAACAGAACAATGTTGAGTCAATTGAGATCAATCATTTTCTTCCCGTTCCCCCCAGTAATAAATCTTGCTCGATTCAGCGGAGAAAGAAAGTGAAAACAACGAGTAAGTAAACTTTTATCGTGGACGCATGTACCTATCTTACTGAGAATGGAAAATTGTTTCTTGAAAATAGCTCTATGTATAGCCTGGCATTGGTTGGATAATAATAGAGTTGTAGAAAACAGGAAGTACAAATTTCATAATTTGTTTCAATAATTTTCATAATAAAACTAGTTACATATTTAAGAGTTATGAAGGAGTACTTTTGTGTGAGGCATGGTTTACAGGGTATAGTGTGGCAGTTGTCATAAATAACGTAACCTCTCGCTAGACTCTCTTTTTACTATGCATACTTTCAACCAATTTATTTGTACAGCTACCGATACAGGGTTAGATGGACACTATGGCATGTATGATAACCTCAAGACTCCTATTGAAATCTGTATCTGCTAGCTAGCTAACTGGGCTGTATATATTCGACAATATGCGGCAGCAAACTACACAGATAACAAAAATCAAATTGTCTGCTATAATCGAATAACGACACGACAGAATTTTCCAGTCCACCCGCCGTTGTAATAATTCTATGGTATTATCAAGTATTATAATGTTTCAGATAGCTTGCATGTTCTACAGGCTAGTTAAGATAAAAAAATGGAAACAGTTCTCGTCCATTGCATATACTAATACTGACTGTTTTTTTTTAAATATTTTTTTCGGGCATCACCAGAGATCCATAATAAGGAACTGCATATCCTTCCCTTTCCATTTTCCATCACCACAAAAAGTGGAACAAATAAAATATAGGATCCCTCTCACTTCATTCTCAACTCGACACGTTTAAAAGATTCTACAAATTTTCATCAAGAGGAGAAAACACAAGAGAAATACTTTTCCATTCATGACGACTGATTGATTCCTCCCGGTGACAAGCCTTTTTATTCTGGTTCAAACGGAGTTTATTTTTTTACTTTCTTATTTCTTCCCGGCTTCATCACGAAATGAAAATAAATAACTGCATTTAACAACACTAACAATAGAAAAGCCTAATCCCTAAATACAATTAGATAGAGTACAAGCAGCGCTTTGATATAAATGGAGTAGTTATGTTTTTTTTTCAAAATTGATAAGTTTCATATTTTTTAAATATAATTTGTTGGTAAAAATCTAATCACCATCCCCGAATGAATTTGCTCAATTTCTATATGCATCGATGAACAAGTCAATTAAACACTGCAACTGAAATCAGGACAAAAGTACGACAGTTTGTTTATTTGTAGTATTGCTTTTACATATATGGAGGACTCATGTAAACTTGCGTTATTTGTACATCACTTTCAACTCACAACAGAATCTATCCAATCTCCACAACTCAGTTACGATATACAATAGTTAAAACTTCTACGTATTTAAAATCGGTCCAAAAAAGCAGCTAAAAGATAGCATCCGTCACAGTAAAAAAAATATAAGTATGGGTAAACCATATACGAAACATTGTACAATACCCGACTACAGCATTACCATACTTGTCGGGGGAGTGATCTAATGATAATCTCATTCAAAACAGTGAACAGAATAGATAGAACCCATCATCTACGCTGTTGCTGGAAGTATTAGAATAACAAAGGAAACATGCAAGAAGGAGAGAAGGATCCAGCAGCATTGCGCAGAAGTATAGCACACAAACATAGTACGAATGAATGAATACTATTGTTATCCAATTAACACTGTCAATTTGCTCGCATAGTGTTTAGCTATGCTACAGCGAGAATATGGTACAAGGATATTCAACTGTGTGAAAGTAATACAGAGGTGGCAAATGATGCAGTGATTGGGCGTGGGTAATTTTAGGACATACAAATTTTGACGTTTCAACAGGACACAATGTGGCGCTCTAACTTGTGATGTTGCCGCAGGCTTTTCGTTCTTAATTTGATGACGAACCAGATGACGTTATCAAAGTTACGGTAGACAGAAGCGATGTATATAGTTTCCCCAAATGTGGAACTAACAAGGAGTGACCGGCAAGTAGTAATGACGGAATCCCTTGAAACTTTTTCAGTAAACTAGTCCATATGAGTAAGTAAGAATCCACTCTGTCTCTCGATGCCATGGCCACAGTTGCCATGGTGACGGGGGCAAAAGTATCAAAATCAGGGAAAAGTAGGTGCGTTTCAAACAGCTATAAATTCGTTGTCATATTGGGTTAAGGCACGATTGATGGCTTTTTTAAAAGGCCATTAATTAGGCTTTCTTTTGACGTATTATGTGTGTTTAAATGCAAATTAAGTCAAAAGGTATAAAGAGTTAAACTTTTGAAAAAATTTTAAAAGTTTGCAGCTTTATAACTTTTAATTGCATTCGTATTAGATAACAAATTATGCATCAAAATAAAGGTTAATTTATGGACTTTTGAACAAGCTATCGTTTGTGGCTGTAGCTAGCCAGAGACTTAAATTACAGCTGTTTGAAATTACATACTTTTTCATAATTTTGATACTTTTGCACCTGTCACCATGGCAACAGTGGCCATGGCACCCGGGGACAAAGTGGAATCTTAATTTATCATCATGACTAGTGTACAGAAAAAGTTGCAAAAGGATCGGAAGAAATTGACTACCAGGCCTTCCTTGTAAGAACTAATTCAGTGTAAAATATCCGACCAAGGAAAACATGGTTTAAACACAGTATCTTGATGCCTTCAGCATATGAGAATTTGTTGGGAGTTAAAAACAAATTCTAGGAGCCATACGATAATCGAAAAATCGAAGTCCCCCATACAATAAGAAAAGCAGAGCTAGACAAACGAATGGAAATCTGTAACGATTAACCGCTGAAAAGCAAGACCTCTTTACACACACACATACACTGTTGGGCGTTACAGCGGCTAAACCGTCGCCCAAAAATTGTATTACAAAATTTGAATTTGCGTAATGTTAAACTATACTTAAATTGGCTCGAGTGTTAACCAGTATTGTCACCCACAGAATAAGCCAACCACCCCTGAGACAGTTGTCTTCGGGGCGAAACATGACAATGAAACCTAGACGCCTCATCGCGCCAATAGACAGCCGGATACATATCGAGACTGGCACTAACTAACGATACCCAGCCCTAAACTCTAGGTATCCAACCAACCCCATGTGTATGGGACAAGATGAGGCCTAGTTACTAAACACACTCTAACAACCTCCCATTTAGAGCAAATTAAAGGAGATGCACGCGGGTCAGGTGATAAAAGCGATCCACTTAACGCATAAAAGAAACCAGCTTTTGGATTCTAGGGCAAATCGGACTAAACAACCACAGAGTATATTTATAAACGATAAATACAATAAAACTATGCCTGCTCCGCTGCTGAAGGCAATAGCAATTATGGGATACTAGAAAGCCCCATCCGCGCCGCTACCTATAATGACCCCAACTAAAACTAGGTTAATACGCGGGATGAGCAACATGCAATTTGCACAACATCCCTTCAATCGAGGCAGTTTAACCCCCCGTTTACCAACAAAACCTGCTGAAATCGTAATAAAAAGACTGAAAGTGCCAGATAGTTTAGGTAGGTAGGTAAAGGTAATAAAGCTGCGTCTTACCCAGACGCGAAATCAAGCCTATGATTATTGCGCTCTCACTTTTTTCACACTTCATGTAGAGAAGGGACACTCTACGTGGATATTATATTAGCCTTAACACCACCCTAGTGCTTCATGTGACTAATACAATATACCTATACCGTACTGGCTATAAATAGCGCACACCGAGCCATCTAGGAATTAGAGAACCAGTCTTACTTTGAATTGGATTTGTGGGAACCTCAATAGATTGCACTAGACCACATAATCACTCGACTGAAGGCCAGATAGTCTATCAAGTATAACCGTTCAAAAATATACACCAAAATTGATGGTATAATTACTCAAGTCAATGACAACAACAACACTGTGCTCCGTAATAAAGTTACCAATTTTAAGACTGAGAATGATTAGTTGAAGCAGACCGTCCAACGACAAAACAACGACATGTTGAAATTGCAAGAACAACAGTTTGCGAATTACTTGCTATATATGAATGTGGGAAGTTCCACAAACACGCAAGTAACATCAAAGCCAAGCTCAATCGTTGATTCCAAAGTATGTTATTTACCAGGATGGTATATTTATGGTTTTGCTCCTAATGGAAGCGGTCGCCTACTGAAGTTACTTTTTAAGTTTTTAATTTGTTTAACTACGTTGTTAAAGAAAGGAACGAGAATAGGCATAGTTTTAAACTGATACCCTTCTGGTCTACTCTATAAGTCCGCAACTTTTATTTTACTAACTTTCACTTATCATATATATGATCTACAATGGACCCATGAAAGTTTGACGGCATATATACTACTAGTACCTTGGTATGTAATGCTATTTTCCATGTTTCCCATACCTCTATCTAATCTATACCTATGCTTCACATTCCCTTCACAATGCCCCAACATAGAGCGGGAAATCCAACTTTCAACTTAGCAGATGGATGTGTTGTGAAATGTGAAATGCATTTGACGATTTTCATTATTCGTGTTATTTTTTTGCTATAATAAGAAGGTTGATATTTTTTACAACAATAAATTAAAACGCTCTGTTTTAACTAACCTCACCGTATTATTGCCGTCGCAAAATTAATAATTGCGACCGCATTTGAAATTTCAGTTTGCAATTTTTTTGAAGTTGGATGAGGAATTTGAAATTGAAGGAGGAATTTGAAATCGGAAGAGGGGTTTAAAATTGAAGGAAGAATTTAAAATCGGAAGAGGGGTTTAAAATTGAAGGAAGAATTTGAAATCGGAAGAGGGGTTTAAAATTGAAGGAAGAATTTGAAATTGAAGGAGGGATTTAAAATCGGAAGAGGGGTTTAAAATTGAAGGAAGAATTTGAAATTGAAGGAGGGATTTAAAATCGGAAGAGGGGTTTAA
>JAQIWX010000039.1:0-37133 GCA_034696785.1 Lepidocyrtus cyaneus | reverse complement strand
TTGATAGTTATGTTATAACTTATTGGGTCCCATAAAAAGTGTCCAGTCTTGAGTTGAGGTTTCCCCAACTGTCAATTAATAGTTTTGTTTCAATTAACATGTTTCGGGAAATGATAAAGCTATTAAAAAAATGTGCCATGGAACATGGAAGGATATTTGAGGTCTAAAAAAGTGTCCGGGATTAAGAACAAAAAGAACTTGACTTTAGCTTGGCTTGACATGTCAATCAAAAACGAATATAATTATTTAAATGAATTTCCAATTGAAATTCCATAAAAAAATCTTGAACCTCCGATCTGATGCTTATTGAGGCAAAGAACATTTGATTACTTTTTTTTGATTGACTTCGTTGACACTTTGATGAAGTAAAAAATGTCAAATCAAAATCCTAATTTATTTGGCACATTCCGTTCCCTCTCCCAAGCTATAGTTTTAAGAAAGGAATTTTACTCGAATCTATTATTTTTGAACGGAAGACATGAGCAATAATATTAAATATAAAAAAGCGGAAGGAAATCTGAGGATGGACTACCGGAGCGACCTGTCACCTTTCATGAACTGTCACTGTCAGTCTTGAAGTAATAATAATGACTCCCTCGGTTTCACGTCCCCTCAAAAAAAAATTACGATGCAGTTTGACAAGACAGAGGAAAAGGAAGAAATTTAATAAACTTTTTATAGCATTTTTTCCCTTCTCTCTCTCTCTAGCAAGTCAAGTTTAGCTGGGCTCAATAAGAACAACTGGACAAATTCAAAGAATCCCTTTTCTCAATCTCCCTTTCCGCTATGGACATGGACGAGTAATATTCATATTATTATGCAATTTTTTGATATTTTTTAACCGAGGAGAGGCGGAACAAATGAAAAAAAATGAATATTTTGTAGTTTCACTTGATTTGTCATTTAGAATGGCTGCTGCTCTAGCAAAGGATGAGAGAGAGAGAGAGAGAGAGAGAGGAATTGTCATAATCATAAAAATAAATAATGAGCCTGAAAAGGGACTCGAAATTTTTCATTGCGCTACTATTATGATATGATAAGGGAAGCTTAGGCTCCTTTTTTGTCCAGTTCTGGTTGGATTATGTACAAGGAACTACTAGACGTATGTAACGATGGGAATTTTCTATGCAAAAGGGACGTGGATGAAAGATGACGGGAGTCATTTAAATTGCTTCCTCCAGATTAATCCTAATCCTACATTTTATGTAAGCCCATTTAGACTCCCCCTTTATGGAAAAATATGTTTGGCCCTTTACGTTTTATAAGGAATATGATGCGATGAATAAGGGCTATGGTAGATGACATTGGCAATGAATATTATTTAGCTTTGTCAAAAGAAAATCATGCAATTTAGGGAAAAATTAAACTAACTAATGAAAAATATGAATGAAAAGAATGTAGCTTACTATACCTCCGAGTAAAATGGAAGGAGATGTATTGTCTTCCAAAAAGGGTTGAGTCTCACAATGCTCCGATGCCGTTATCCAACTTTCCCAAAGGCTTGACTACGCCAGTTACAAAGCACTGACAACAGTCGACATTGTACTTTTAATTGACAATTATTTGTTGGAATTAGTACTAGCAAAATTTGTAGAGAACTAGCTGTATTTCCTACTCTTCCTCGAAATGCGAAGACAGTAAAAAAAATACTACAGGGTTCCAGCAACAACTTTGAGTTAGTACTGAATGCTGAATAGTTTGAGTGTTACCTTTTGTCTGAATGAGGATGGAAAGCGATATGGTAACATTTTGTTAAAACTGATATCGTCTTCTTTTTTTTTGAAGAGTCAGTTGAATCAGAATGGATCATGCAAATTTCAAGTGTATCATAAATCTTAAACAAGGGAGAGGTATGTATGGCATGGTAAGATAATTCATAGGCAAATTATGAAGACTTTTGAAGAAAGAAAAGGGATAGTATTTTTCCCCATCTTTATGTCCCAAGTTGGTTGAGTCGAGTGAGTCCCGATCGCTTCTTACCTGAATGTTTTTTCTTCTTCTGGTGAATAAATACTCAAATAAAATAATGCATATAATTGTTGCTTGTTTGTTAGACGTTACGTGAAAGCAGCCATTTTACTGTGTCCACGTCGGCTTTTAGTTCTGGAGAAGCTCTGCACTGGATGTTCGTTTCCATCCGAGATTTTAACTCATCATCACAATACAACAAAACTACCTCTTTCCGTATGCATCTTTCCTACCTATAGTATGATGTCTTGAAAATTCAAAAGGCGTTTGCTTGAAGTTGTGTCTACAAATCATATCTAAATTTTCCTTTTCTTGGCAAAAAAAATGTTTGTCGAAAAAGCAATTTTTTTTTTGGATTTGGATGTTTTATACGGATGCATGAACGCACTTCAGTTTCATTTGGTTAAAATGTTCATTTTTAAGATTTTTTTAACAAGTTTGCGTTGCGTTTGGGTTATTATATTCTGTATTGTTGTCTATCTATCTTCAAATTATATTGCACAATTTGTTGTTTTGTTGGGTTCGTCGTGTGCACTTATAAGAGGAAATATTCTGCTGCCATATTTGCATATTTTTGGACAGGAATTACTACTACGTTATAGCATCTCTTCATCTCTTCCACTGTCGCTTCCAATCGGGTTTACTCATTCTATTGGTTTGGTTTTATCGCAGGATGGAGAGAAGGTTTGGTTGGTTAAAACCGTGAAAGAGGAGGAAGGGAAGAAATATGTAGAGAATTTTGGGACTTGTTTCCATGCAAATTAATAAAAAAATCTCACCTTTTTCTTATCCGATGCCAATTGAAAAGCATCTTTTCGGAAAGAAAAAAAAAACATTCATTTGTGCTTGTGCTCATGAAATGAGCATTTTCGTTGTTTTAAAATACAGAAGTTAAAAAGAGTGATGTTGACTCATCATATTTATGTTGGAGACCTATCCAGACAGAAAAGTTAAGTGCTGATTCGGACTCAAAAGCTATATGTCTATAGTTACAAAATGTCGCTCTGGTTAAACGAAGAGGTAGTAAATAGGTACTTACATATGTGCACTTAAATGTCGGATATTATTATGGTTTAAAGGTAAATGCATCATAGCTTAACCTTACCCCAATTGCATCTCATTAAAAACATAACAATTGGGTTACCTTCCAAACCTTCCCTCCTAACTCGATCTAGTCTCGAAAAAAGTTAACCTAAGAATAATGGTTTGTTAAACAGGTAAACATTTCATTTGTTACCTTTTTTTGTGTGAACAGTAACGAACGTCAAAGCCCACAACTCTCGCATTTCTCCAGTTCGATTCAAAAATTAAGTCGAGTTTCTCAACCAACCCATACTAATGCATTGTTAGTAAAGTAATAGAGGTACTTATTATTATTACTACTGCACACATTAAAGTAGTACATTAGCCCATTTTCCGAGCAAAACATAAGAAGCAAATTTTCTTCGCCATTTTGTTAGCAGCCACACATCGAATCCCAATTCATGCCCATTGCATAAACATTAACTGCCTTCTTTAACGTAGAAACGAAATATTTTTCTGCTTATAATTAAACTTAATATTGAATATGCATGCCAAGAAAAATCAAGTTGGTTGGGGAGAGAACAGAGTCAACGGATAGAGACAACTAACTACACATAAAAACTAAACTAACCTAAGTTCTAACATAACCTACTTAACTATTTTTTTTAAAGAAAAGTTTATTTCACTGTCATGGAAGCTTGAGGCCCTTCCTCTAACTCATGATTTCTGAATAAGACGAAACTCTTTTGAGGAGACTCAATTTAACCAGTTCTTTTTTTTATCAATTCGTAACCCAAACGCTGAGGTTTTGTTTTGTTAGTTGTAACCCAATATGATTTTGTTTGAACAAAGTCAGCACGAGACGCTTATAGCAGCTTACTTGACTCATTGGAACAGCCACAGCCGGCGACATCTCCCGGCCATCAGTATAACTGGCCATTACACAGGATGGCAAATTCAAGTTGGCTCTGCTGCTCACAACAACGTGTTCAGCCCATATCTTAACTTCGCCGTATTCAGCAACCACTGCACTGCACTGCACCGCTCTTCTACCACAATAACCATTGTTATAAAAAAGCAGCGTAAGCAAGACTGTCAAAAATTTCTCACAATCAGGAATGGTAAAGTGGAGTGAATGACCGAGAACTAGACAGATGTTAAAGAAATCAGACCCTTCTCATTCATTGTTTGGAAAGCGAAAGTGAGCGATCAGTGGGATAAGGTGTAGGGTTGTTGTTTGTTTTTATTGCAGAAGGGTTTTAATTAGTTGTTTTTAAAATTAGCCGGAGCTATTTTTTCTATAGTTAATAGTCAATTTTGTTTTTGTGAGGAGTGAGTTAATCAGGGAGGGGGTAGGATGCCGAAGCCGAAGAACCAGGAGGAGTCTGATAAGCAGACCCGTATCGCTATTGTCAATTCAGATAAGTGCAAACCGAAGAGATGTCGACAAGAGTGCAAAAAAAGTTGTCCGGTGGTCCGGATGGGCAAGTTGTGCATTGAGGTCGTCTCCACTGATAAGATTGCCAAGATTTCGGAGGAGCTTTGTATAGGATGTGGTATTTGTGTTAAGGTAAGAGAAAGGGAGGTGGAGGGAGGCCCCTTTAAGGGGCCATGTAGTCCATATGGTATGGTTATGTGATTTAATTGAAGGAAAGGGGTGATGGAGGAGGGGAGGGTTTGGTTGCAGGTGCGGAATTAAATTTTAATTGGGATTGTATTTGTGTTTGTTGTATGCCAGAAATGCCCTTTCGAAGCCATTACCATCATTAATCTTCCGAGTAATTTAGAGAGGGATACGACTCATCGATATGGACAGAATGCGTTCAAGCTCCATAGGCTTCCAACTCCAAGGCCTGGGGAGGTGCTGGGGCTTGTGGGAACCAACGGGATTGGGAAGTCTACGGCACTCAAGATTCTTGCCGGGAAGCTGAAGCCTAATTTGGGGAAATTTACTGTAAGTTCAAAGTTACAAGCAAATAAAAAGCTAACGAGGCTAGGGACTTGACTAGATTAAAATCAATGTGATTCATTGTATTTAAAATTACGCACATCAAAATTTCTATTTGTGGCAAAAAATCACAACTGGAGCCGAAATGTGCGGAGAATAATTTCCTTTGGGACGGCATTTGACTTTTGTAGTTATGATGTATCAATATACGAAGGAAATAGTGTCAGTTATCAATAAACTATTCGTTTGATTTTGATTGAATGAAGACTTATTTTAACTGGTAATTTATTAATGCATATATTCAATATTTATTATCGAATAATTACAGACTCCACCGGACTGGACTGATATTCTAACTTATTTCCGTGGCTCCGAGCTTCAAAATTACTTCATCCGGTTTTTGGAGGACGATTTAAAAGCTTTGATCAAGCCTCAGTATGTCGACCAAATCCCGAAGGCGGTTAAAGGAACAGTTAAAGATTTGCTTGATAAGAAGGATGAAATGAATAAAATTGAGGAAGCCTTGGATATGTTAGGTAGATACTTTGCAGATTAAAATAAAGGTTTTTATTGTTTGAACGGCTTTAAAGTTCCGGCTAATAATGTACCTGTACTAATATTGTATTGATTTTAGATTTAAGGAATGTTGTGGACCGAAACATCGCTGATTTGTCTGGAGGAGAGTTACAACGTTTTGCTTGCGCCATTGTTTGCATACAGGAAGCGGACGTGATCATGTTTGATGAACCGTCCAGTTACTTGGACGTTAAGCAACGTATCAATGCTGCTCAGACGATTCGATCCCTGCTTGGACCAACAAAGTAAGTTCACAAAATAGTGGCAATTATAGTTAGTTTGATAGATTCGCGTATTTTTGCTTCCTTTCTATTAGCTAGGTATGTTCTAAACTGTAAATGATTTTGTTGTGTATTTTAAAAGGTATGTCATTGTAGTGGAGCACGATTTATCTGTACTGGACTACCTCTCTGATTTCATCTGCGTGTTGTACGGTGTACCTGGAGCCTACGGCGTTGTCACTATGCCTTTCTCTGTTCGGGAAGGGATCAACATCTTCCTCGATGGATTTGTGCCCACCGAGAACCTTCGCTTCCGAGAGGAGTCTTTGATATTCAAAGTGGCGGAATCTGCAACGGAAGAGGAGGTGAAGCGAATGGCTAGATATGAATACCCAACCATGAGCAAAACAATGGGCAACTTCAAGCTGGAAGTAAAGTTGGGACAGTTTACGGACTCCGAAATCCTTGTATTGCTCGGAGAGAACGGAACTGGAAAGACTACATTCATTCGAATGATGGCAGGGAAGCTTACGCCTGATGAGGGTTCAGGTAAGAGCTCAACATTTAACGTAGTCAAAATAATGAAATTAACTGAGAAGCCTTTTATATTGTGCTTGTTGTCGTTATCCTTATGCCTATTTTGTTTTATGTGTTTTAGCGGACATTCCTGTTCTTAATGTTAGCTACAAGCCTCAGAAAATCAGTCCAAAGTCTACTGGAAGTGTAAGGCAGCTGCTGCACGAGAAGATTCGTGATGCCTACATTCATCCACAGGTATGCATAAGTTACCTAAGGGATGCTCTGGTTTGTTAATTTAAGTTTACCAAGCAATGCATGGATAACACTAACCTTTTTTAATTCCCTGTTACAGTTCATCACTGATGTAATGAAACCACTCAGGATCGAGGACATCATTGATCACGAAGTGCAGACTTTGTCCGGAGGAGAATTGCAACGTGTTGCCTTAACCCTTTGTTTAGGTAAACCGGCAGATGTGTACTTGGTAGATGAGCCCTCCGCCTATCTTGATTCCGAACAGCGTCTTGTCGCAGCCAAAGTTATTAAGCGGTAAGCCTTCATTTCATCCTTCATAGGAGAAATATTCGTCTGGCAACCTTTCGCTTTTGTTTTGGAAAATGAACTATATTCTTCTGACCATTATGATAATAAACATTAATAATTTTGATTCTTTTCTTCACAGATTTATCCTCCATGCCAAGAAGACTGGCTTTGTTGTAGAGCACGATTTCATCATGGCCACTTATCTAGCCGACAGGGTAATAGTATTTGAAGGGAGGGCTTCACTTCACACGGTAGCCAACACTCCTCAGAATCTGCTCACCGGTATGAACAAGTTTTTGCAATTGCTCGGCATCACCTTCAGGCGAGATCCCAATAACTTCCGCCCCAGAATCAACAAGCTGGACTCTGTGAAAGACACTGACCAAAAAAGATCCGGTCAATACTTCTTCTTGGAAGATTAAGCAACCAGTTCAGTTCATCAAGATACAAGTATCCATATTTCTCTTAAACTCCGTAAAAAAAACAGATTATAATATAAAAACAAAACTATTGTATTGATACATTTTTCTACCGTGTAAGTTTTTAATTATTGTACTTCCTTCTAGAATAATTAAACTTAAGCATGTACCTTGTATCGTTTAGGATAGAAAAAAAATGTTGAAGCGTCTAAACCAACAATTTGTGTTTCGGATATTATAATGGGATCTTTTTGGCGCATTCAGGTAGTGCCCATGTAAAAGCGCCGTGTAGTTGTAGTAACATTATATACTTCTGTACATCCATTTGAGAAGCTTTCTAATTATACCTTACCTTACAATATAGTGTTAGTTATATTATTGGTAGTTATAGAGTTTGTAAAGAAGCAACTTTTCATATCATTAACTTGATGGCGTAGAACTAGAGTTGACAATAAAAACAGATTAAATCACGAGCCCCTCAATCATGAGTCGTTACTTGCATTTCCATTCTTCATAAATCACCTTTTCAAGAGATACGAAAGCCGTCCCCTAATTTTAATTATAGTAATTAAGTCAATTTAATCGGATAGCAATATGTCACGTTGGTTCTTATCTTTAGCTGGTAGTAAATTTCATAGTAGCGAGCACGTTACATGGTCCCAGAAGTCACGCCGGCTCATCTCCATTTACCGCACCGACCGGTAGTTTTCTTCTTTCTTACGTAACCCATTCTACACACACGCTTTTGACTGGACAATATTGCTTTTCCAAATCAGCGCAGAAGCGGAATATAAGCGGTTTCCCTCTGGCTTTTTTTATGTTGGTTTTTGGTTGGTACACGTTGGTTTGTTTTTGTGGATGATGCACGTTCTTCATACGTTATGCAACTTCACCTCAGCTCACGATACATTTCTTCTTCAACTTTTGGAACTTGGACTTTTGCATTTGGTTTTGTTTCAACTAGCCTATCTCCCAATTCTCAAGCTAGGAACATGACTCATTCAAAATCCCATTCTTGTAGCAATTATATCATCCGATGAACGATACGATACGATGAACCTAAAGTAAAAAGTTGGAGTGTTATCATCACAACAATCATACACTTTTAAAATATATCGTGAGAAAAATGGTCAGACCATGAAACAGGTGTTGTTGATGTTGCAAACTTGTGTGCGAGGCAAGACAAAAAAGCACAAGAAAAATTGAGCTAAATACGTTTGTTTCTTTTCAGTTGAGTTTCACTGTACTTGTTTTGATGTGAAATAAAATTGTATCGGTATGGTGGTGCTACGACCTGACCTGAAATGATTGATAATTAAACTGATTTTAGAGGTGTAGGTGGTTTTAGTCAGTTCAGTTCTTTGTTCCTCATTTTAATTAAATAACGGCACGGTTTTGATTTCGATTAGTTGTTTTTAAAATTCGCTGCTCGTTTCGACCATTTATCTATTCTATTTGAGTGAAGAAAAAAGTTTTCGCAAACCTGCAATATTTATTAACGGATTTATTTAATAAATGAGAGGTCCATAATTGATAATTGTAATTTAATTCAGTTCAATTGGTAAAACGACAATCCTTATAGGGGCTTATTAAAGAAGTTTTTAAGGGGGAAATTAGATTGACTATCAACTATGGTATGGTGAGGAGATGTATATGGTAAGGTTTAACTTTAAATTATTTATGTATCATCATAATTGATGTATTTATAATGTTAGGGGCAGTGATTGATGCTTGTACTAGCTTAACTGTTGACAGTCAGGGCTACCTCTAAACCTAATAACCTAATAAGTTAATTGTTAAATGTCTTCTTTCAGGACTGATAATACTCACGTGCAATAACTGGAAAAGCAGCAGTAGTTTTTAACCCATTTTACCAATTACGGCGCAGTAACATAGCTGGACTATCTGGATCCGGAAAGTACAAATCAGGGATTTATTTTGTAGGAAGCAGTGCTCTTCCAAACCATCAAACCTCTGTCAATTCAAAACGTGTCCAACTGATTTTTTCAGTTTTGAGGATTATCACACCGTCTCTATTTGTTTCGAGTTACCAGTTGGTAAGGGCATTGTAATGGTTTGCATTTATGTTTTAATATCTGGGTAATCCAGAGAAAGTTAATGATTTGGGGATTACTTAACGTAGCTTTAATGATTAAACAATGTGATAGAGTGAAAATAAAACATGCTGTTTTCCTCGCCCTTTTTTAGTTTAACCATTTTGACAGGATGCCTATCAACGTGAACGAGATCCTGGAAGCTTGCGAGCTTCTGGCCAGACAAGACAGTTTGACACTATGTATTCAAGAGTCTATGAAAGGAGCAGCCGTAGCAGGGTTGGGGTCATTTATTGGAGGTGTTTGTTTGGGACCACCTGGAATTGCTATAGGTACGTAGAATGTTGCGTTGTATTGTTTGCCGAAAACCAATTTTATGTCCATTATATCGTTTCTGCAATTAATTTTGACTTATTTATTTTAGGTGCCGCAGTAGGTGGTTTGGCAGGTTCGTCGATGTGTCGCCATTACAAACCACTTTATCAAGTTATACAAGAAATGAGCTATCAAGATCAACAGCGATTGGCAGATCACATGCAGAAAATTTTAAGCCAGCTTGATGTGACCGATGCTGTACTCCTCATGACCTTAGTCCGTGATCCAACGGCACTGGGACGTGATGCTTTGGTGAAGGAACTCGGGGCCTTCTTTGGCCAGACTCTAATGCCACGCTGATAATGATGATCATACTCGTACTATAACCCACAGTATTCGAATTGGTTATTATTCAGTAAACAAATATGCTGTGCTATTGGCTTCTGCCATCGATGTACCACCTACAATGTGATTTAAATATCCTTGCTTGTTATAAATTAAATGCCACATGTAAGCGACTCAAAACGTAGATATAATGATTTCCTGACAGTCACAATCACAACCAAAAGTATGTCCAAGTACAATAAGTTATTTTAAAAAACATTATTTGTTAGTCCAATTTAGCTAGATAATCAGTATATTTGTAAATACAAGCCACATATCAAAAATAAATTTTACATGGAAACGGAAATGACATTTTGCATTCGAAATGTAATAATATTTTTATTTACTTATTTCAACATATTTTATAACTTAAATTATTGCTTTTTATAACATTCCATAAAACATTATTTTGAAAAATAAAATTGTGAAAAGCATCTACTGTGAATAGTAGGGACACAGAATCCTTGCTTACCCCGATGCTTGTATCTCAGTCGATCTTGCACCTACAATTAAAAAATCATACTCTATTACAAAAATACATTCCTAGAACAGACATACATTAATGTTATGCTAAAACTAATAATCAAATGACTTACTTTCTGTAAAATACGGTACAGTTCTAAATTTTTGTGCCGTCTTAGAGCTTTCGCAAATGCCTGCACGAAGAAAGTGCCCCACCGTTTCTCCCTTAAAGAAGGCTGCCCCGGTAAACAAGGGGTGACCCACAGAAAATCAGCCATTGGAGAAGCAGCCGAAATCCTAAATTTTTTCAGACCTTCCAAAATACGTTGACATGTAGCAAAAATAAATATCTTGGGCTTTCCTCTGAATTCTTGAAAATTTTCTTCGGAGAATTGACACATTATGTCTTGATATACATTAACGAATTCTCTACTGTTCAGTTTTAAAAAATTTTGTTTTCCGTGGCCCATAAATATAAATAAGCATGAGGGGTAGTCTTTTGCAATCAATTCCGATTTAAATTGATACAGCATATTTTCAATCTCCTATAAAAAAGTAAAATATAAATATATCCATGATAAAATTTCCATCTGTAATAAATACATCCGTTAATTTTTGTCCATTATCAATTTACTTCACGGGATGTAGGATTGCTAACTGTAGAACCACCAAAAATTGCAATATTCACCGATGGCAGAACTTCTTCCAACAGCCGAACATCCTTTCGTGACCCACCCCGTGGGTACTTGTAAGAGTCGATATTGATGATCATCGCCAGTCCGACATGCCCGGTTAAAGAACCAGAAAGATCATATGAGCCGGTAATAGGCTACATAAAAAAACCCAAAGAAACGTTTTTATTTGCATAAGGGTAACAAAAATTTAATGGTCCGCTGCTTACCTTTCTAATGCATTCATTTTCATCTATTTCACTTTCACCGTCAGATGTGTTTAAAATAGAGGTACTTTGGGAATCCGTTTCAGATCCAGTGTCATCAGTACTGTCCGTCTCACTGTCATCATCCTCACAATAGCGACAAATAACATTTGAATCCGGCGAAGACTGTGAACTGATTATATAAAAATGGTTATCATTTCAAAAACTTTTGCTATCGCTGCATTTGCTAAAGTATTTATAAATTTACATTCGAATATCCTTTATATAGACACGTGATTGATTGAAGCGCTGATTACTTGATCCACTTGGCTGTTACAATAAAAAATATAGTTATGTCTTTTCAGAATCTGAAAATCTTTGTAACCGATTTGTATTTACTTACTCGTTGATGTACAATGGTACCATCAATTTTCTCTCCTGATAGGTCATCAAAACATTCCCTTGCTTTGGTGTCAGTAATTGAATTACAAATCCTCTCAAGTTCATCCTTTCCGATAAGCATCTCTATTTCGTTATGGTACACAACAAGTCCAGACAAAATTTCTTTTTTGCTGTCGGATACAACTAAATTCTAAACACAAAATAAAAAAGGTTAATGAATCTATTTATTACAAATAGTTTCTGTTCACTTGTCATTGCTATTACTCTAACAATGCTGCACACTCTTCCGATTCTTTTGCCGCCCTTTATTTTGCATGTTTTACAGTAATACATTCCATTCGCTTGAGGGGGGTCTTTGATCTGTGAAAAATTGTACACAGCCTATTAGCAATTAAATATACATAAGGTGTATTTATAATAGAAGAAATTTGAATTGGTTATTTTAAACTACCGCAGTAAAGCATTTCTCGCAGCCCCAATATCTGTAAATTTCTCCGGTTAGAATTTTAAGATTTTTAAGTGGTGTGTGCCCATAAACCTTGGAGTCCACTTCTTTTCGTACTAGTTAAAACCATTGGTATTGTAAGAAAATTTAATTATAACAAAGTAGTAAACTGTATATATGTAACACACATAATATAATGCTTTCCATTAGCCTACGGCCTACATCAGTGGTTTGTATTAAGCGGTAATGCCATAACTTTGCGGCACAGCTTTGAGAGTTATTTGTATGTCCGCCTGTCTGTCAGTGTCCCAGTACGGGTACACTATTATTATTTCTAATTCACCCAAACGTCAAAGACTACCTTTTCAAATTATAATTACAAAGGTAAATCAATGACACTATATCAATATCGACAAATAGGGTGTCAAATGGAGTTTTATGAGGAGCTGACTTTGATCAGACTAATATTGCCAAATAGTTGGTAACTATTTACTACACCGCAAGTTAAGTCATTGGCGTTTTTTTTGCAATAATAGCATGATTTAGCATATGACTATTGTAAAAAGATAGATGATTAAACAGCTACATTTGCAACACAACTATCACTATAGCAATATATCAAACTGTAACATACCCATTGCAAGCGATTTAATGTCATTGTTTGCCGGGGCAGCATAATTCTTTGAGAGTACAGTAATTTTTCCTATAAATAGATTAAATTTCGCCGTGGAACTGCTGGAACGGTCGTATTTTTTGCTTCGGGTGCGTGCTTGGAGTTGTCCTTTTATAACGTAAGAATAGTTTATCTGTTAATATAAAAAATCGTGAATTTAATCAAGACTACTTTTTTGTAACGTAGATTAAACATTATTTAAACATAACTTCCTATAGTCGATATAAAAAATTACCTGCAATTTATCATAATTTTCCTTCCCAACGTCACTGTTTAATGTTGACCACGCATCATATCGAATTTTCTTTCTGGGTCCTTTCAGTTCGAATTCAAAAACAACTTTACTTTTAAATCGAACGATTTTCTTCAGCACGCCAAGTTGTAGTTTTTCGTTTCTAAAACAGAAATATTTAAAGTTAGCACCTATTTCTTAGTTGTTAGCGTAAAACTGTAAAAAAAACTACACACATAATAAAACTCACACATATCCAACGCTTTTGATATCTGCAAAGGTATGCGGGTTTTGGCCTTGCTTTGGCCGTATCCATTTGACAGGTTTAGACATAGCTATTTAGTTTTGAAAACAATTTTAAAAAGCCCCGTGTTTAATTAAAATTAAATACCGGCATACAAACCCCCCGTAGTTAACTGATGGGCTTTTTTTCTCTCGCAAGTATCCTTAACAAATGTTGACATTTAGAGTGGTTAGGACTGTACACAATGCAAACAGAAATATATACTATGAAATGATATGATATGCATATGAAATGAAAGGTAACCAAAATCAGAACAAAGGAAAATATTGCGCCAAGTATTTTTTTCTAATGCTAAAGTGTATATCCTAGTCCTACCCTACCCTATAAAAAATATGTATGCATACATAATGGTTAAACGTCTCAAAGGACACTCTATTCCAATTTATAAAGTTTCGCTATGGTATACGCAAGCATATGTAATGCAGGAATAGACTCGCCTAAATGAAATTGTTAGTACCTTCACATTTGTTGATTTTAGCCGTGTATCATGTCGGTTCTATGCTTTCTCATTTCCGTTCGATGATAAATGTAAGCACAATATCAAAGAAAATATTTAACTACTTTTTTTTATTAAACTAAACTAGTAATATGAATACTGATTGATACGATTTTATAGCTTTTCCCTGATGTTGAAATGTATTGTAGATCATAAGTTGTCAATTAACAATGATAATTATATTTTCATAGAACTTTAATTTCAAAAACGGCGGCGTCCCATACATTGCATCAGCTTTTTTCCTAGCTACATATTACTACCAGAAATCTTTGTTTCAGTACTAAAGTATAGCAGAGCAGAGCATGAGCAGAAGCATAAATGAATCATACTAGATGATGATAGTTATCGTTATCACGAACAGAACAATAAACCATGATCAGTCCCATTTCCCCTTCAAACATGCAGCAGTACACAACACATCTATTTATTACACGTATGTATATTCAATGTATAATAATAACTTCATAGAAAAATAAAGATCATTTTATTACGCGCAGTAAACAACCATACTGGCCTCATGTAATAGCTATGACCGCCCACATGAAGATGCAAATTTTTCTTCAAGCTTCTAGTCCTTACCATACCAATCCACTCTATCAAAATAAGGTGCAGGAGGGAACACAAGCACGTAGTGATTACGTCATATCATAATCACGAGGTATACCTTTTACTGCTTAAACTGCCATAACACATATGGGTATTGGGTTTATTCCACTTATTGTTTGTGGACCTTGGATTCCCCATTTCAAGCCAATCTCTCTTATCTTGACAACTTTTCCACTCCAAAACCATTGATAAGATTGGAGGAGCTATACCTCCCTATGAAATCAGAATTGGGTTTTGCATCATCATTTTTGTACGTAATGTCCTATTCCGATGTAGCTGAGTGAGGCAGAGAGAGAGAGAAATCATTTAATAGAGTTAGTCCACATATTGCAAGCCTAAAGAAAAGAATAAAAGAATTTTATTGTGTTGAAAAATAATAAACTTTTTCCTATTTAACTGAGCAATAAGCAACTGAGAATTTTAATTATCTTTTCCAAGAAAAACGCCATGATTATACAGAATTTGATATCGAAATGTGAGCTGTCACTAGAAGAGTAGAATATTTATATTGTCTTGTGTTTTTTTTAAAGAAGGGAAGGAAGTTAAAGTGTACAGCCACGTGTAAAATTACATCAGTCAAGAGTTCAGAGCTACAAGCTTGTTTCCATTTCCTGCGTGTCATCGTCAACAACGTTCTTGAGTTTTGATTGACCATATTCGTCATCTGGAGAGGATTGAGAGATTGCATCAGCAAAAAAATAGTTACCCATTAACATAAACATACGGATTACTGTTTGTTAATAACAGTTTTGAATTTGAATCTCGATCCCAATTTTGAAAACGTTAAAATTGATCTGGAGTAAAAGGTTAAAGTGAAGAATAATTAATTGCAACTCATCACTCATTTTGGAACAATTCATTTCCCGAGTGAGAAAGAAGAAACCTGAAAGTTTTTTAACTTGCGAGTGAATTTTAGTTGGGAAGGTTTAACATTTGGAATTTTAAAAGGTGAGTAATAAATTAAAATTAAATAGATTTGAATGGTAGTGCTCTAATTGGACTTTTACCACTTTATAACCTCCCATGTCTAACAACTGATTACGTAGGTATCATTGTTAATAATTTACTACGACGTTTTATTGCTTATCTAATGATTTATTTTTTCTTTGTTTGTCTGCAGTTTTAACAGCTGGTCAAATGGAGAATTGTGGTTGTGAAATTGATCTGAAGATAAAGTACTGCCATTCGACTCATCAATTATTTTCAATTGCCGTTAAAGAAATGTCTATGGAAGGCACATCCACACTGTCCGGTTATCATCCACAACAACAACAACAACAGATCAAGAATTATCTTAAACTTGAAGATCTTGTTTTGCAGTTGCCAACCCCCGCCTGCGCCCAAGCCGATTGTTGCATCATCAGTAGTGAAGCAAAACCCGCTTATTCGGTTGACAGACATAACAGACGATTTGCGACAAGAGGAGGAATTGACTTTGTTGGTGTAAAAGAGAACAATTTTAACATGTGGAACAGTTTAAATCTACCAGCAGTATGGTGAAGTGAATCTAGGTCGTCGTAATTTTTTTGTAGTGTTAAGTTAAATAATGTAGAAAAATGTGAATATATTATATATATAAATGATAAATGAATTAATTAGCTAAGCAAAAGATGTCGTATTTTTGTCAATACTTCTGCCAATTAGATACGAAGGTAGCTTACAGTAAGCTAAACAAAAAGAAAATAATGCATTGCATTGCAATTTACAATTAGAAAGTATTTAAGCGACATGGTATAAAAGATTAAGGAACGAGACTACTGTTTACAATCTTTCGTGAAGTACTACACTACGTATTCAATAATTGTGGAAACTAAAAAACATGTCGAAAAGCGACGGGAGAAGATTTTATCAGCCTATCCCACTATCAGCAATATTAGATCCAACTAATCGATCACCATTCTCAAAACTACAGCAATTTCAAGTAGACATGGATATTTCGTCGCCAAGGATGTATCATCACGACCACCACCAACAAGAACAACAACCTAGGCCAAGTGTCTGGAGAAAGCTACAGTCCACGCTGATGAGCGCCATGTCCAACCTCGTTGTAATATCTCACCCAGTATTTTCCGCACCTATGATGAGCCGCTCTACAAGCAGCATGTCGCTAGTTCCTTGGAGGTCGTTTAAAACCTGTGATTATTTAATAGTACCAGAAGAAACTGACGACCCTGAATTGTCGAAGACGTCGCCTCAGAAAAGGAAAGCGCTCCCGGAGACTCCTTCATTATATTATACTATCCGCAGTGGACTTGAGTGTCTACGCTATTTCGCCACCCATCCATTAGGCTTCGAAGAAAGTATCAGAAAGCAGAAACTGCAGCAGCAGAGCCCATTTCACGGTCATCCCCAGCAGCACTGTAAGCAGCATAATATTGTTCCGCAGTCTGACGGACGTAGTATTGTTGGTGGGACTTTCTTCTTTCCTCTTCTCTCTGACTATTCTTCTTATTCTACTCTATCTGCTCCCGCTACTCCCACCCATCATCGTAGTCAAGAATTCCCGATCCCAAATCTCTTCTCTTTGGCTATGAGCGGTCTTCTCATTGCCAGCCCGCAGTCTCCAAATCGAGTAAACTCACTTTACAGGAATTGTTATATTTTATCTCCTCTGAATTTCCAAGGTCGAAGGAGTATCTCAACACCATCATCACCTATGAAGCTCAGAAGCTTGGACACGCCCACTTTGTCACCCACATCGGAAGGGGAAATCTTTATAATCCATTCATTGTCGTCTAGTCAGGAACTGTTCGGCTCTAAAGTACCGGGCACTTCATCTCCAGCTCCAAGCCCACATCCAAAAGCTGATGTAGCCAAGCCAGCGGCCGGAGAAGCTGGTTGTATCCGGATTGAAACTAACTGGAGATCAAAGAACGGGATGAGTAAAGGTCACGAGGAAGTCAGTATTGCGAGCTGCCACACGGTGTCTGTGTGCCCATCCTCCTCCTCTGCCAAGTGCGGGACGGTTACATTTTCCTGTTCATCAACGCTCAGCTCATCACCGAAAACTATCACCATGGCGAAGCCCTGCATCTCAAGGAGACGGAAGACGGAGTCTGAGTCTTCCACAGATTCATTCATCGAGTTCTCCGCATCTGTGGAGTCCACGGACAGCTTCTGCATTGTTTTCGAGCCACTTGGCGGCTGCATTGATGAAGAAGTTATGAGCAGACGGGAGGAAGATGAGGATGATGACTGGCAGGATGAGGATTCCGATGAAGATGACAGTGATGAGGAGGAAGACCGTGTCTTCAACTACAGCTCCAGTGCAATGGATGATGACCTCTTTGTTGACTGTGGCGACCAAGTGGATTTTTGTTTCAAGCCAGAGCTCCTCAATAACAAAAAACTGAAACGCGTAAGTAATTAATTTTAGATTGTAGTGAAGTTATTCATGGTTGGATTATTTGTAAAGAATAACTGAAAATTATATTATTATTTTTTTTCATTTTATTCCACAGGTGTCATTCAACGAAGAGCACCTAGAAAGCGTGATAGAATTTGAAGACGACACGGACTCCAGAAATGGACGGGAACCCTACTGGGAAATGCTGGCACGGGATCGTGCTCGCTTTCAAGACCGTATCTATAGGACTGGTGATATTCTAGAACCTATTCTGGAACCGGCTCACAGAACAAAAGTATTTCAACAACGGTTTTCCTCGGACAATTAAGTTGACTGAGTCATTGGTTAACTCCCACGTGTTCACTTTATCATTAGTATTAACTTCATTCGAAACTAAACCATTGGGTTTACGAAAATCAATCTTATTCAGAAGCATCTCAAACGTTGAACGTTGAGTTGATCAACAAAAATCAAAAAAAAAACTAATGAAATTCAACCACAGAAGTACAATTTCATCATGTAACATCTATTTTTACAATATGGTTTCGATATTATTTTTAACTACTCTTCTGTTTTTACCTACCAATGTTTTTAAGTAAAGTACATCCCTAGTCGCTGACTCCGTATAATATGATAATATGTGCATAAAATAAAGTGTTTTCCCGCACGATTAATTAATTTTGGTTTTTTATATGCAGAGAATGAAAGTTCTGATACTAGTGACTACTGCCAGCTAAATGATTTCCAATGGAGAATGGAATAATAATGAGACAAAGTGAGCCGAAATATTGAAATATCTGTAGTTGATTTACAGAGTAATGGTAATGTAATTTGAGAAAATATAAAACCTGGTTTGTGTACATGTTTAAGATAAAATTGGGATTTGGGTTGGATTTATAATTTTATTTAGTTTGTATCTATAAGAACAACCAGTCAAGCATAAATAAATAATGAAAGTGATTTTAGTTTTGTAAAATTATTGTAATTTAGTTTGGAAAACGCTGTTATTAACTTGAGGGATTTGTGATAATGTGATAATTTTGAGTTACTTATAAAATGTCCCGTAAGTACATGTAGAAATAAGAACTATTAATGCCGAAATCTAAATGTAATATACCTATATAAATATCTTAAGAGTATAGTAATATGTAACCATTGCTTTTTATGTAATCCATTCACATCGGATAGAGCTCGTATGCTTATCCAACTTTTAACTAGCCTATAGTTCGCAAGTTCGACGATTTAAGAAATATGAGATCAGTTACATAATATAAAAAAAAACATATTTTGGTGACAGCACATAATGCTAATAAAAAGGTTCTAACCAAACACTAAATTTTTTGGCTTGTTGAACAATTATACTTCATTTTCGGGTAGTTCCAGTTCCGTTCTTAGAATCTGGATCAGGAATTCTGGGCCGATTTCCAATGAATCTTGCTCATGGCTACTTTCAGTAGTATCCTGTGACCTGTTAAGGGTTTCATCCTGCTGCTGTTTCTTTTTCGTGACGAGAGACTTAATCCATGCATTAAATTCATTGCATATCATTTGAATGCACTCGACTGCCAGTTCATCCTCGGATTTGTGGTAGCCTGTAGGATCATACTGTTTGTAAAGAGGGTTGGTGACCCGTCGACTGAGATCGTAAGCCTTGCCATGATTTCCCTTTGGTCTCCGACCGAGCTTATCCTTCAGCCCGGTGCTTTTGCTGAAGAACTCTGATACATCCTTGTAGTCCTGGAATTTTTTGAGAGATATATCAATGCCTTCCTCAATTCTGCCTTTATCGGTAAAGTGGGGTGGTGGCCGAGCCTTTTTCCCATTTATTTGATATGAACTGCGCATCGTCGGGAAAGGGTTGACGGGCTCGTTGGCAATTTTCCCGCCGATATCCGTCAAATAAGTGTCTTCATCCGGGAGGGACTCCGCTATAATAGTTTCTGTTGAACTGGTCCTAGACAGTTTGCTAAAATATAGAATAGCAGGTTATGGTTAAATATAATTATGCTTTTTCATAGAATGGTGCAAACATTTAGCAGTTTAGCTACTTACCTCCCCTCACACCGTGCATATTTCCTCACGAGCTTATTGCAAACCGGCAATTGGGAACAGCGCTTGGTTGATTCCATCGCCCCTTTTGAACCTTGCCCGTCGTCATCGAATGGTAGCGCCACCGGAAGTTGAATCTGATCATATTTCCTTACCGCTTGATAGACCATATTATTTATGCTTTCATCGAATGAACCTCCTCTCGCTAAGATACTGCTGCTTCGTTGACTGTTTCCTGTGTGATGACGCCCACGACCAGCGCCAACTGAAGACTTTCCCGTTACAACTGTCTCCAGTGATGAGAGTGGCAGGAGAGGTGGTCGTGGTCGAGAAAATTGTCTTGGTGGCAACGGTGGTTTGAATTCAATTGGTGTCCTGTGGTATGAACCATGAATAACCGCTATTCTACGCTCGCTCGGGATACTCTCCACACTGGGTCCACTCAAGGAGGATGGGGAGGGTGGGGATAACGAAGTGTGATTAGCAGCGAGTTCATCCGGAGTTGAACACGACTTATCATCATCATAGCTAACTGCGCCATCCGTGGATAGAGTCGTGATAAGATAGGTGAATTGGGTGGGGGTAAGCAGAGAATTGAGCTCGTCGATTGCAGATGCGTAATTGGAACAGACACTCATTCTTTTGGAAGAAATAATAGCTAGTTTTCTGAAAACATTTAGCTAATGTTTTAATAACTTTGAATCTAACATCCAGCTATCTAGGGAGCGGCATAAAAAAGATCTGGAAGAAACAAATAAAATGTCGTTTGTTGTGATTTCCATTATTCAGAAACACTTTCATGTTTGGTCGATAATTTCTTTTTATTATACTTTGGGGATGGTGAAAAACACTATTTTTGGGATTTGTTTCGGATATTGTACCTAAGTCTAAAACCTTTTAGATCAGCTCATTACAGATAAAACGCAAGTGTGAATCATGAGAATATGGGGCATTGTGAGAACCTATCGTCATCTTTTCTGTCTCTGCATCTCTGTCTTTTAATGGTAACGTTAAGTTTCCACTTTCCACTAGGTCCTGTGTTTACAGAAAACTTCAATCAGGAGACACTCTGACCATGACGCATAACTTCGACAGTTCTTGAAACTGCAGAGCGAATGTAACAGTTTAATTTTAATGGTCACCCAAGTAATTTTTACGCCGATTAGGAAAAATGTTGTATGCTACTGTGCGCAAATTAAAACTGCATAAAACAGCGTCAAAATTAAAATTACGATTCTTCATCTTCTAGTAAGACAATCAGTTAGCTTGTCGTAAAATGTAATGGGCCGGGAAGGGGGAGCTGCTACAGAAATAACTTTAGCTGTGATGTGTAAAGTCAATACATATATATTAACTAACTTTGCTCATATAAATTGTATTGGATTGGCAACAAAAAATTAGTTCATAAAAGTTCTTAAGTAGGCTGATTGATTGACCTGGCTGATTAGTTAACTTGACACATACCTATACGGTTTCCCGACTTTATTTGGTGTTGCTACTTTAAATAATAACATTACACACTCCACCCACTACAAAATGGTTTCCCAGACCGCCGTGCTAGTTTTATTCGTGGTCATCTTAGCGATGACCTTATTGGTAAGCTAATTGTTAATTAAATAGTGTGTTCTTATGCATATTAATTGTCTTCCATTAGTCATTATCCTTTTTTTAAATTTTATATAGACAGGCGTTGCACCAACAACAGCCCAACAACCTGCGGACGGCGACCAATCTACTCCTGAGAGAATGGCAAAGGGGTGAGGCTTTGGAAGGGGGAAAAAGATGGGTTAATCATCTAGTCCGAACCGGCGTTTCCAAATTGTTGATTAGAAAGGGGAGTAATCTGGAAGCGAATTCTAATTCAAATTGATTTAGTCCTTATTGAAATTAAGCAAATTGTGCCATTTTCCGAGTACGTGCGTAGCGTACGTTCCATTCCATATTAAATCGCATGAGTGCACCACGAAGATATATCATTAGGTATGCATTATTTTCATGTTTCCTAAATAAATGAGTCATTATTTGTAGTTAAATTCTAACAAAAAAAAAGTATTTATTTCACATGAAGACTTTTCGACAGTTGTTTTTTTTGTTCAAAATATATACAAAAAATGTACTAAGAAGGAAATCAAACCAGTACCAATCAATGACAAATGACATGTTAAAGCTCATTCAATTCACTAAAAACCCGGACACTAAATAAATCCAGAGGAGTACAAAGCAAAATGACATTTTATAAAGCAGAAAATAGTCGCAAAACATGATTAAGTAACTTGCTTCATTTGGCATGGCAAAAACAAAACGGCAAAAAAAAATAAAGAAAGTGACATGAAACGAACAAAAATGGTTTTTACTGGGGCAATGTGAAACAAAATTTTTTTTTATGAAAATTGAAAACTATTCAGCCGGATCATCAATTAGCTCAATAATATCATATTAATATCATCCAAAGTTAGTACAAAATCAAGCAAATACATTTTTTCTTCACAATTATTAGCTTTTAAAAAATTTGAAGTTTAAATGAATCAAGACATAGGTAATTAACCATATTTGTTGCTGGAACAAAATAAATTGTAGTATTCACAATTGAAAAAAAAACACTCATTAAGGCTACAAAATATATACATAACTTTAAAGACATGTGTATGCTACTGTTGTTGACAAGATAAGTTTTCTTTGTGGTTGCTAGTTTAACTGCAATAATTAAATCATTATTTTTTATGTAAACTTTTGTCACCAACCTCGAAAAAAACTGTTAGTCTTGGCTAAGGCAACAATAGCAAAACAATCTTTTCTAAAAAATAATAAGGATATGTTGTGTCTTCATTGGTTGGGTTACAAAGAACCAAAAAAAAATACAATACAAATACGACAACAGAACAAATTAACAAATTACGTGATGTCAATTAGTAATATATAGTTACAGAATACAATCTTCAATATCATCAACCAAGCTTAAATTAATTGAAAATTATATAGAGATTAAACACACACAGCGATGAGCTATATATGACGACATTATCTAAACAAAACAAAAAAAAACTTTCTACTACTTCTATATCAAAACTAAGTAAACATTTTATATAATTACTATGATTATGATTAACATTTATTTAACTATATGGTAGAGTTACTATAGTTTAAAAATTCCATCCAAGCACCATTCATTCATACATGAGCCAAACCAAAAAAAAAATGTTGGATTTAATTAGAGTACAGTTGTAAATGAGAATTAGAGTTACTACCTCAATTAGTGGAAGTAATAATAAAAATGAGTTTTTTTATTCTAATTTTTGTTTGTTACATAAGAACAGTCACTGGAACAGAAACTTTTTCACTGCTGTTTAGAAAGCAATCCATTTGGCATTCATACACATTGACGACTACAACGACATGCACACCCTTTACGATTCACACAAAGTCAAGACAATTAGCGACATGGCATTATTTTTTTTTAAACTTATCCAAGAACAATTACTCCATTTATTCCGGCCAATTTTAATTTTGTTTTTTTGTAAATGTAAATTGTTGAACACGACATACAGGACAGGCATACAGGAACATTCATTGTTAAATTATTATATAATCTTACATTTATATTGTTTGGTATCTTATAAGTGATGTAAGTAAAACCATTATAATTGGTGTTTTGATACAATTAGTTAAGATTCATAATGAAACTGATTTGTTTTGTCGATAGTGCTGACAAATTAAAAAAAAAACAAAAAAAAATCTTGGAAAGCTTAAAATTTCTATTATTTTTTTGTTATGTAAGAATTTATAATTGACAATGAGCTAACTGCTAATCATTATTATGATTAATATAATTACCGTAAATTAGCACTGTTATAATTATATATAGTTTAGTATATATATTAATAAACTTTAGTTAGTTTTTAGAACTATCCTACTTTTTGCTCTAAATTTTTTTCATTTTTTTGTTTTGAAAACTTTATATTGGGGATGATGGCTAGTTACTATAAATCTTAAAATCATAATTAATTACTGAGAATTACACATGTGAATATGTAAACTGTGGAAGTAAACTTAATGATGATACACATATTACTTATGAGAAGGAAAACATGTTAAGGACGATTGATTTTGTTTTTGTATCGGTGCCTAATTTTTTTTCACTGTAGTTTGTTGTGATTTTGTTTTGTTTTCTCGGAGGGGGTGAGTCTGGAAGGAGGATTTCTAAAGGGTGGTCATTTCAGATGAAAGAGCATTCCCAGGACCTCGAATTTCTTCTAGATTGATTTGTGGTCGTATCAACGTTTTGAATTTCTGGAAAGGATAAAAAGTAATATTGTAGCATTAGTTATATAGTTAGTTAGTCAGAGATAAAAAATAGGAAACGATCTAAGGTAAACTTGGGGAGATGAAGACAATTTTACCGTTTCAAAGTCGCCAGGTGTTTTACGCCATATCCAGATAGCATAGCCTGGTATGCACAACATCGACGTGAGGGCAGTAAACCAGCCGAACAAATGAGCTATGAATGGGTAGCGATAGTCCATGTATTTGATTTCTGACCATTGGACTAAACTGAAGAAGAAGACTCCCTGGAAAGGAAAAACAAGTCATTCATGTTAAGCTCTGTCAACTACTCATGTTTTTTTTGGGGGGGGGAGGTCGAGGGATAAGTTTGTAACTAAAATAGTTTTTTGTTTGTCTCAACATACGAAGCAAATAGTAGGAGTAGTGAAGACCCAGCAGAACTTCCACCATCCCATGGGGTAGTATCCGATCATGTCACGAATAGCTTCGTAGAATCGATTCACACCGAAAGCCCATGAGAACGCAATACATTCGAAGAAGATGACCCACAGGAGGACCAGACCGCTGACAGCATACGAGTCCAGCAGTTGAAAGACGTACATTCCGCCCTAGAAATGAAAAAGTGATGAGGATGAAGATACATATAGTTACATACAAAGTACATAGCCTTGACAAATTATCTACTATTAATTTTAACTGTTGAGATGAGATCACATTTTAAAATAGATTTGTATTAGGTTAATGTTATTTTAAATGATCCTACCCGCGTGACACATGCCAATCCGACCAGATAAGAAATGAAACAGACGACCGCAATGAAGGCTTCCTTATTCCGTCGCAACGTGTGAGGCCACTCGTCCACCATGGCAGTGATGAATCCTTCCAGAGTACAAAACTGCGAGTCCAGCCCGATAAACAGTAACATGACGAAAAACAGACATGACCATAGTGTCGGCCAAGGTAGTTCAAGTACGGCAGAGGGATACACCAAAAATGCCAGCCCAGGTCCTAATGAGTGGAGAAGGTCAAGATGGGGTTAAGTGAAACTCTTGCAATTATTGATTGCAATATTATTATTTATTTTTTCATATATATAAATTAGAGAAGTTTGTTGTATTTACCAGAAACGGCCACTTCAGAGACGGGCTTGTTCTGTGTATGCGCCATGAAGCCAATAACGGAGAAGATGACGAAACCGGCGAAGAAGCTGGTGCAGGAGTTGATGCAGCAAACGGTGAGCGCATCTTTGTACACGTTATTGTTATACTTGTTGTATGAGCCCAGGGCAATCAACGTCCCCAGGCCTAACCCATACGAGAAGAAAATCTGCGTCACGGCGTCCACCCACACCTGGGAGTCCCCTAGCTTACTCAAGTCCGGATTTAGGTAGTATTTGATCCCCATAAACGCTCCAGGAAGGGTAATACCACGGATGAGGAGTACCGTCAAGAGGACGTACGGGAAGATGGCAGTGAAGTAGACAACTTTGCCAGTCCATTTCACACCCTTCCAGATACAGAAGTAGCACATGATCCACACCAACAACAGGGTTCCGGCCAGCTCCCATCTCACTTCCCCCACGTCATCCACGCCCGACGAGATGTTCAACACTCGTCGTCTACACAAATGTTACCGGAAAAGAAATTAAATCATTTGTACGTGTCATGTCATCATCTATTTTTTCTTCTTGTTCAGTTTACAACAAAGCCATGTCATGTCATATTATTCCATGTTAGTCAGTTTTTTGCTTACTCCCAAAATTCCTTCACAGGATCCGTGAGATTCTTCAGCGGAATGTCAGACCGTGAGCCAATATTACATAAGGTGACGTTGATCCCATTCACCAACTGGTTCCTGCAGTGCTCCTCTCGGCGCACGGTTTGATTTACACAGAGATCAGTGTTCCACTTGTTGCTGCAATCGCTCCATGGCAATTCTACATTTCAGAGGGAAATAAAAAATAGTTTCGAAATCAGAACAGAATTTCGTGAATTTGAACTGAACATCCGTGCTGCAAATACATCTTCAGCGTTGGTGTTGGTTACATAAATCATGTATTAGATCTTTTTAGCCACTGCCAATACAATTCCTCAACAAGGCAATTTATTTAGATCCGATCCCAATCCCATAACAACATCAACCCATATTATTCCCATCTCATAAATCTGATTCTTTAGCCAATATTCTTCGGAGCTCCTCCACAAGCTCACGTACAAAAATGCTTCATTCTGGAATTCCAATATTTCACTTTCAGCTCTGACCATTCAGCCAGCACGTTTTCTCGATTTTTTTTCTCGTACACGAATCAAATTTTATAAAAGTGGAATTGGGCGGTTCAACAGATTAGGATTTTTTTACACGTTTAATAGCCCATCTCTATCACTATTATATATATAAAAAACACATAACAATGTATATAGGAATAGTCTATCTTATATTTATTGCCGTCCTTTTATTTAAACTTTCGGCTAATATCGCATAAAAACACGGTCAGTTAAACAAAGAGAAACCCTGCCTATTTATATAAATCTCCTTTCCAGATATAAAGAACCCATTAATCATCATAAGACTCTATAAATGGGCTGAGCAGTATGATTGTTATCTTAATCAAAACAAAAATAATCCTGTGAGTCGAGTCCAACACTGACTGGGATTGAAATTGGATACAATGCAAAAAAAATCATACTTGAAGAAGGTGCATTACAATCATATCATTCATCCCCAGCATAAGCTTAAACAAACCTACACAAAAGGACTAAACATTTTCTTTTTTTTACACTAACGATAAGTCATAAGCCAACTTGTCCAGTTTAAAAAAAATAGCAGGCCGGACCAGACCGCATCTGGTTTTCTCATCAATTAATCATCATCGTCAGTTTGGTCGGGCGTGCTCTTCAATTTCTTGAAGAAAGAGTGGAAATTAAGCGAAAAAAAAAACAGTCAAGCAGCGCAGTGGCATCAGTGGAGAGAATTTATTGGGAAAATATGATATGAAATGGGGTATATTGAATTGAGGAAGATGTTTTTTCTCTCTGGCAGCATATTTTTCACCTCATAACCTGAACCTGGCATAACTCTCTTAAGGTTGTACATTCTAAGTTTAAAAATGGATAATGGAAAGCGGCAAGGAAGACAGCAAAAATGAGCCTCCTTTTGTTGAACCTTTTCCACTTGAGCAAATTATTAGCCAACAAAATCGAGTCTTCATGTAAATATGAAATATGTAATTACTCACTCATAATATGTAAAAAAAAATTGTAACTAGAAAAATTGGATGAGTTGAACTCACTTGCACTGAAGGACATAATGAAGTAGAAGATAGCCCAAGCCAAGACGACGATGTAGTAGATGTTCATCCAACAGGACATGACAGCCGCTGCGTAACCCACACCTGCAATTCATAATAGTTCATATCATGTCCATCCGACGAGAACTCAAGATGTTTATTTTTTTTTACATGTAACATCATTTTCTGGGATAATATTTTAAATAAATGAGCTAATTAAGTTGGGTCATCATGCTAGCTCAACAAAATTTATTGATGGTGTTTGTTTATCATGCACTTTACCTTTGAAAATTGGTGTCATTTTCCATACCCCGAGACCACCAATGGTGAGGAACTGGCCAACAGCTAACTCCATGAAGAACATGGGTATACCACCCAGGATTACCGTCAGAACGTAGGGTACAAGGAAAGCGCCTTTTTGCAATAGAAACAGAAAATAAAATTATTTCTCACTGATGTTTGTTTACGTAGCTCAAGCCAATTACAAACATCATATTATAGCATGGAATATTTTGCGGCTATAAAACTTTTCTCTCTTCTTTTTTTATGCAATCTGCAAATTTAGTATTTACTCCACAAATCGGTTTGAATTTATCACGTAGTTTCTTTTCCAGCTTATCATTTAACCTAAATACTGAAATTTTATTGTAAACCTTCAAGATATTTTCTGGAGGGGTCAAGCAAGAATTCAACCCAAAAATTGCTAATAAGCCTAATTACTCTCATTCCTACGAAAGTTCATGTCATAATCTAATTTCATTCTTTGATAAAATAGCTATAAAGTTATTTACTGAAGTTGGTTAACTGATATGGAAATAGAGATCATCATGGCAAAAAAAAATTGGATTTATTGGGAAAAGTAGAATTTGTAATAACAAAAATCTCATATTTTTCATGTTTTTTTTTCTGCGTGAAATAAAATTAATTCATTCTATTAAAAGCCATAAACATAAACATCGAAAAGATATCAACATTAGGTTATTGGTAAAAAAAAGAAACTGCGACGAAGGTCGTGATCTTCATCATCAGATCTTTACAGTTGTCTTGCTTGTAAGAAGAAGCCTGCTGTCCTGAGAATGATTATGCAAACGGAGCAGCAAGGCACTATCAAAATGGCTGTCAATCAACGACATATTATGTTTGATTTTTGCACAAGGAATTCACGAAAAAAAAGGATTTTTTGTATCCTGTTCCAACCATCTTAAAAAATATCTATCATAAATTATGCATAAGTAGTAGCAAATCAAGTTTATTTTAGTCCGTCGGAAATATTGTTTTTTCTTTTCTTCTTCGTACCTCCTCCATTTTTGTAGCAAAGGTATGGAAACCGCCACACGTTCCCCAGCCCAATGGCGAGACCGACGGTGGACATGATAAAGTCCAGCTTTGAGGACCAGGAGCCCCGCTGAGGTAAATCTTTATCCTTCCCCTCATCGTGAAGTTGAGCGACAATGGCGTTAGTCATTTTTGGCGATGTGGCACCTCCGGTTTCACTCCCGTTGAGTTGGTTAATTTCCATAGCAATTAGCCTGCTACCTTCTGCTGATGATGCCCCGCCAGTTGAGGGCTTCTCATTCATCTCCTCCTTGGAAGAATTGCCCCCCTTCGGACTCTCCTTTCGGGTTACGCTAAATCACCTTCTTCTCGATCCCCGCCAGCGGTTGTAAATATAAAATAAATGTCACAAACAAATATATACCCAGTTAATTATTTACTTGAATCACTTGAAGATCCATTTTTTTCTGATATGAGTACGTTTAATGCTTTCGAACTGCAAGATTGTCTTTCACTCTTCAGCAGCATAATAAATATTCGGACTATCGGCGATTCATTCCCAAAAGTTAGTTTTCTCAGAATTACAAACTGATTTGTTTTTCTTCTCACCTTCCCAATATTTATTTCTTAAATCAATAATGAGGTCGAGATCACGAGAAAGTTTTGAACTTATTAACATAAAGTCCGCTTATTTTGGCACCATCATCACCACTACCACCATCACAGTCAAACCAAGCAGCGATAAAGATAAACGCTTTCAGAAAGAAGAAGTAGAAAGAAAAAAACGTTTCAAGGGATAAAATATATTTTCTCTCTCTCCCTCTGACTGACGCCGAGGATGTACCTAAATATTTTTATTATCCCAGTCCTATAAAAAATTGTAAATTGTCCATATCACATTTTAAACATTCCCATTTCACAGTACATCTGCGTGTAACTATGAATGACTATGAGCATAACTGTGAATGAGACTATTTTTATAGAGTAAGTAAGAACATTGAAAGACGAGAGCCAACAAACAGTGTGATCTTCCAATCGCCATAAAGTTTTCAGTAAAAGCGGCTGTTCACTATGAAGAAGATTCTTTTTTTAGTTCTCGATCCTCAGCTTTCGGTTGGTTAAAGCGTTAAATTGCGGAAGTGTCAATTATTCCTCCCCAATCCAAAAGCCTACCATTGCGATCTCAATATTAAAAGTGACTGGGACTGTGGAGCCGAGTGGCGAGTGACTGGACTGGAGTCCAAATCCAAAATCCCATGGGGAAACATAAAATGGAAAAAGACTTGTATGAAAAATCATCGCTTGTTCCACTCACTCCTTCATTAGAAGAGCTTGTTGCTACTATAGCCATGCAAAAATCACTTTGTCCAGTCCAGTCAGTCTCTCGCTGGATGGTAGTGGTGGTGGTACTGGGTGGGCAATATGTTACGTATGCTCTTGTTTCAGATTCCAGAAAAGACTCTCCATTTCTACATGGGTTTGACTAACAAATTATCTTTCTCCTGTTGAATGAGTTGCTCAGCTCAGATCAGATCAGAGAAAAACATTTCTATCTTGGCTTGCTTTTCCTTACGAAAGAAATCGATCCAGTTGATTTTCCATCATCATCCTTCTCATCATAATCATGACAATTCTTATGCCAGAAATGAGCAAAAAAATCTCTTCTTAGATTTTCTCTCTGGAGAATAACAAGGAATGACATGCATGGGCATGTTAATGCCAGACGAATTGGGATCCGGAATCGCTCATCGCTCAGCTCATACATAAGAAGGTTTAATCGCCGTCGTGAATCATAATTGCATAAAGATAGACATAGGCGCTGCCATTATGACCCAACCAGTCCAATTTGCACGCAGTCCTCCTTTACTTTTGCGGCTCATCAAAGTCGGGACTTGATTATCTCTCCAATCTGGATCTGGATGTTATGTTGGAGCTTTCGAAATCTTCAAACATTTCGTCATATTGTCTCCTTCAAAACTATATTTTGCTTGTTTCTTCTGAATGAATTGGTTCAATGACTATGGCAAATTTAAATATTTTCCACGGAATTACCTAAGCAGCTTTGGGGGAAAAATGCACTGACAAGAAGTTCCACTTTCTTCTTCAAATTTTGTCACAAGCTATTTATTCTTACCTAAATTTTACAAGATGCAGCTGCCCTGAATATTTTGAAGAATCATTCACGACTCTCTTTCTTTATTGATTTTGCTAAATCCATTCAAATATGTAAGACAAATCTGCCACTTTCAATTCATAGACATGGTTGGATTGTGCAATTTGGAAATCGCATATTGCTGCCATGTATGTACAAGCTAAAAAATTATGCGTTTGACCTTTTTCTCATGTCATGTAAAACATTTTATTGGGCAATGATCAAAAGTTAAGTAACTGCTGCTTCAATATGTCAATGCAGTTTTCTGATATTGTTTTTAAGGAAAATATGTAAAATTTAAATCCCGAATCCTGTTCAAAATGTGCGATTAACTGGAAGCAACTGATCAATCTGATTTTATTGTCACTCAAATAAAATACATCATGCGAAGTTTAACTGGCGTCCCCAGATTTTCCTTTACTTTATGAAATTACAATTACATACTTATGTCTGTTTGCTTTTTAATTACAGCCAAACTATTATTATCGAAATCCTATTTCAAGAAATCAATCCGTCTTGATTTTGTTACCATGATATTAGAAATAGCTCATACTTCCATCCTCTTTCACCTTCTTCACGTCAGTCTAAAATTCCCCAGACATGGATCAGTGAAGGAGTCCTTGACACATCAAAATGATTTAGGAGCTGCTGGTAAAACAGTGTAACCCTGAGAGAACTAGCTGTACTGTAAGGCAACGCCGTCGCCGCCATTTAAATTTTAGCGTCGGCATTCGCCTCTTGTTATTTTGATTTTTTTTTGTTGGAGCAGTTTTTTTCATATCAAAAGCTTTAAACCCAACAGCAGCAATTTTTGTTCAGTTCATTCAATGCGGCGTCCGTTTTGCCTTGTCAAGTGAAGACAGAGGAACATGATCATGAGCAAAGCCCATTCTGAGATGATCCCTTATTACTTCCATACTTATAAAGCTCCAGAGATGAAAGTACATATTATATTTTTTTTGGCAGTATCATTTACATGTCATCCATCCACCACCGACACAATTTACATCCTCATTAAAGTGAGATATTTCGCGTGTGGGGATCATCATCATTATCATCCAGAGAGGAATGAATAAAATGAAGCTATTACAGTCACTCGACTCTCCTAGAGCTTCCCAACTCGCCTGCTCCCCAATCCTGACTGCTTGAAACGTTCCAAACTGGTCATTTATGTTCCAAGCAGGCTCTTTTTTTTAGCTCCATGCATAGACCTCACACATGGAACTCTGACTGGAGGAGTGAAGAGAGAGATCAAATTGTCACTCACTTTTCGCCTCCTGACCAAATAATAATAATGAATAGAGGATGATGTGCTGGTTGGCGTGTTATTCTTAAATGGTAATTGGATCGGTTGTTCTTTCAAAAGGAAAAGAAACGGATTTTTGTGGAAAATGGAGTGATTTGGATGATGAAATGTTATGTAATTAGCACTGCTTAACATTTATGGAGTTGGCATTGTCATTGAAAAGGGTCATTAGCCATATCTGAAATTAAGTTTATTAATTATTGTCCTGAGCTATTTCTACAAAATTTTGGATGACACTAAAAAGAAAAGGAAATCTTGTGACGAAATCGCTAACCGATAAGTCATCATTTGTCCGTCAATTGGGAGTACTCCTGGCATGTAATATTAATTTTTTTAGGGGGAGCTGAGACAATGCTGGTGGGATTTTTATGCTATGCATTACAGACAGGAAATGATCACTTTAGTACTTTAGCGTAAAGTGCACAATTACTTAAATCTCTCTTTTAGTACGTATGGCTCACCCGTCGATATACAACACACAACCAAGTGGCTCATGTAGAACAAAAATGGCCACTGAGCGTCAGCTTTTACAGGACGGACGAAGTGATCATTTGACTCTTTTTTTATTGTTTGGCTCAGTCTCCGTTTTTTTTCCTTCAAATATATATTCGAATGCTTCTGAAAGGGGACGAATGAATGACTGAAAGCTGAAGGTTGAAATCGGCAACAGGCATGAAATCGTTTTCGAAATCCGGTGGACTTGCCTGGCTAGAGTCGACTAAGCCAAGCCTCCATCCTTCCGTCGCCTCAAATTCACGGAGAAATATGATGAGTGAAAGTAAATGGATATGGGTAATTGGATGCAAAAGAAAAAAGAAAGTAATTTGAACCCACCTAATTGTGTTGTAGAATGACTTCCTTCCTTGCTTTCCCCTTTTATCCCTCCTCCAGAGAATTTTTTTCTTGAAATCCTCCGGAAAACCTGTTGCTTTCCTTCTTATGCACAAAACCACAGAGAGTATTCTTTCAGTTTCGTGTCCAAATTCACAGAAGAAAAAAAAAACTTTTTCCTCACTACCCAAAGACTCACGAGTTTCTCCCCTAGCAGCTTCTTCACAATGCAGCTCGACTACAACTGCTTTCCCAAGCGGTGTGGAAGGATATATTTATTGCCGGAGGAGCAGTGGAATCTCTCTCTCTCTCTCTGGCTAGTTTAAAGAAAAAAAGTACGCTAAATCACAACCCTCTCATGTGTAAGTTGATCCTCTCATATGCTAAGAATTTAACAGTGCACTGGAAATTTTTTATAAAAACTCTTTCATTTAAAATTGGAATGTTTCTTAAAATTAAAATCCCTTTTTCTCTCTCCCCAACTCACTGATTAATAGTAAAGAAAATAACAAAGAAAATGTCATGAAATTAAAACTGCCGAATACTGTGAAGTACTGATTTGTTAACAAATAAGAAAGTTGCTGGGGTTTTTTTCTTCGTGTTGTACGTGAACTGAACAGATCTCACTGACAGTTGACACCGGGAGTACGCTCGTTCCTTGACACGATGGCCGACACTGACGTGGTGGTGGTGAGGTTGAAGGAAGTTTGGACACGACACGACGGAAGGCAGCCTCCTAGATAGAGCCTCCTCGGCAGAGGTTTTATCTTACCAAAAGAGAATAAGATCGGGAAAGGAGTGTGTTCGATGAAATGTATGACACCCAACTTATTTAGCACAGAGTGAGAGGAGAAAAAAAGCAGCACGGAGGAATGTGATCATACCTCGGTGAAGGGTTGCAGTTAAGTGCTGTCCTTTTCCATGGAGTGCAAGAGTTACACCATAAAAATCATCCAAGTCTGCCTCTTTTTACAGTTGGAATGGAAAGAGACAGAGAGAGAGAGAGAGAAGGAAAAAAAACGTTTTTTTTTAATATTTCGCCACTGCTATTATGTACATCCATCTATCTACTCATTGTCTACGATGATGATGGTGGCGGCGGGGTTGGGGTTGGCGATAGCAACGATCGGGATATCGGCAATGATATGATGACCACCACAACGACGGGGAATAATGACGAATGACTATTTCCATCCTGACAATGTGAAATGGGATGATGATCATATCATGATCATCATGTTCATGATGCTGTGATGGTGATGATGATGATGATGATCCCACTTTTGTACTTTTTCAGATTTGGACAGAGGACAAGGGAGAGGGAGAAGAGAGGCCCCATCCTAAAAATATTTCTGTCTCACCCCTCCTGTGCACATTGTCCGCTGGACGACGATTTTTTTTTCGAAACGGTCATAGTCACTAAAATATAAATATAATGCCTAGAGAACAAATTACTTCTTGTGTGATATATAACAACTAACTACTTGCTACTTACCCCAATATATAATTTCGATGTGCTAGACTCACACAGACAAATTTTTATGATCGACCTAACACAAAACGAGAGAATTGATGGGGATATGGATGCTATTTCTGACGAAAAAAAAAACATCATGCCAGTAGTAAAGCCCACTTCAAAAGTTAAACTCAAAAGTTTGGAGATGAGAGGAGGATCATGTTGATGATGATGATGGGGAATGGCATATAAAACACCAGGAGCGGTCACTCTCTTTTTTTTTAGCACCCATACAATATCATAAAAAAAAAGTGTGCAAGTGGAATGGAGCAGTTTTCAAGCGGAACCAAATGGATGACAACAAACGGAAACGGACAGACCATCGAGCATCATCCATGATCAAGATCATCATCCATCTAACTCCACTCCACTCCAGCCAGCTCCTATCACTTGATATTGTATATTATGATCATCACAAAAGTGATGTGATAATTAAGGCCCGGATTATAGGCACTAAAAAATCGCGAAATAGGCAGGCAAATAGGCACTAAAAAAGGGCCAAATAGGCACTTAAATAGGCACTAAAAATCGCAAATAAGTACCTAATTAGGCATATTTACCGTGCAATGTAGCCAATTAAATTTGAAAATACCTCTATTCTGATGTTTAGAAGCCTTAAAAATGCAAAATGACATGATCTCACCTAAAAGTTTAAGTAACTTTTAGGTGAGATCAAAATTTTCATAAGATTTTTTTTTGGTTGATCAATAATTTTTTATCGCTACAACCTAAAAAAATCTAAAAAAAGTGTCAAATTTTCTAAATTTGTGCAAAATAGGCACTAAAATAGGCAAAAAGGGTCAAAAACTGACGAAATAGGCAGGTATAGGCACTTATAGGCAAAATAGGCACTAACCCCCCAAATAGGCATTTATAGGCACTATAAAACTTTGCCAAAATACTCCTACTATCATGAAACGTATTTGCCAAGTGAAAGCCTACGATTATCTGCTAAGCATTAGAATAGGCAAAAAAGGGCATATCCGGGCCTTAGTGATAATGATTAGAATGCTCATGCTCATCGCATCATCCTCATCAGCCCCACCATCTTTCATATCATTAAAGTGGATAAATATTTTGGATATAAAACAAACTAAGTAAAAAGTTGCTCTATTAAAAAAATACTTTTTTTTTGCATTTGGTAACAAGTACCTATAAAAAATATACGAAAAATACAAATAATAGCAATGTGCTCATGGTATGGTGGTAGTTGGTGGTATGGATAGGTACACTGATAGGGGTGGTGATGACCGGGGTGGAACTAATGATTGGGGTGAACACATGCCAAGTGTTCTTTTCCAACTGGGGTGGGGGTTGGTGATGGTAGAAATGATGATGATGAGCTGTTTGGCTATCCCTCACCTACTTCATAAATCCGTAAAAATTAATTTATTGGTGAGGGATATGTTTAATTAAGAAAAGTTGAACCCTTGTTGGGATTTATTTCCCCTCTCGCCCTCTTAAAATTAAAATAATATTTGTGTAAGTGTTTTTTATAGAGCTTGTTTGGTTTTAAGCCTGACGATATCCTTTAAAAAGCATAATAAGTACCTATGGGTATCGTATCTATCTACCAATATTATTTTATTATTGGGAGGGTGAAAGGCAGATGGGTGAGAATTATAGGTGAGGAGTTATAAATAAGCATGATCCAATAATCCAGTACTTATGCAGTAAACTGTTTTTCTTTTTCCATTTTGGCATGTTATTTAAATTTGTTTTAGTTTCTCATCAAAAGTAAAACAGCAAAAACAAAAACATTTTACTACGTTACTATATTTTTTTTTGGCAAACTGCCCCACCTTCTTCATTTTATAGATCATTATCAGACTCTCATGTCATCATCGCCCTAAATATTAACATTCCAACCAACTTGCTCCTGCTCATGAATTCTGGATGAGTTCGTTCCAGATCGTTAAATTATTGACAAGCTAGTGGAGATAGCAAATAAACATAATGGGATGATGATGATGATGATGGTGGTGGTGGTTATGCCGAGTTCAGCCTGCACAAACACAATGGAGGGAAAATAAAAGCAGAGGGCAAACTGCCCTATTTAATTATGGGTGTTCACACCTTGTCCTCGGGTGAAAATAAAAATAATGCTTCATTCCTCTCATAAAGAGAAGAGTAGACCGGAAGCTGTAATGTTCCTAAAAAGGTTAAGTAGCATTAGAATTCGCAATTTGTCGGGATGAGCTTTTAGTTCATTTTATATCAGGATGATTTCTTTGGATCTGCTTTTCAAGAAAAGCCTTCCTTTTCATAATAAAAAAAGCGGTAGGATCGGAGTCTACTTCGGCATTCTTTGTTTTTCATATCGTCTAGCAGTCCAGGGTAGAACGTTTTGGTTAACTGTGAAAGGGGCTGATATTGATGATGATGATGATGATGGCAATAGCTTAACGATAATTTTCGTCCTCAGTAACAATGGCCATCTCCGACGCTGATGTATCGTTGACGTGTGAATGAAATGAGCAGTGTGATTTTTACGACAAAGCCAGACAAGGCAGTCCGGGACTGGATGCTCTGCTGATGATAATGATGATTAGGGTGACCCAGGTTCCGCGATATGAATGAGCAGAATTCTGCTTTGAAATACTAAAATTCTGCTCTTTACTGCT